>ML247402.1:29363-59345 GCA_005239495.1 Nicotiana undulata | reverse complement strand
GAGGTTATGCACGAGGGGACATTCTGTGTTGAGTGTTATTATATATGCACGAGGGGACATTCTATGCCGAGTGATTTTGAGGTTATGCACGAGGGAACATTCCGTGCCGAGTGTTATTATATATGCACGAGGAGACATTCCGTGCCGAGTGATTGTGAGGTTATGCACGAGGGGACATTCTGTGTTGAGTGTTATTATATATGCACGAGGAGACATTCCGTGCCGAGTGATTGTGAGGTTATGCACGAGGAGACATGCCGTGCCTTTTTCGGTTCATTATCTGTTGAGAAGTTAAATTCCTGCCCTTACTTTTACATCTCAGTTATTACTCTGTTCTACTGTGCTGGCATTTTTGTTGCCCCTATTACCCCAGCATGTTCTCCCTGTATCTGTCTTACTTGCTTATTTCTGTTGCCATCTTTCCTGTTATTATATAAAACTGTACAGGTACATATGTTGTTGTTGGTCCTAGCCTCATCACTACTTCGCCGAGGTTAGGCTCGACACTTGTCGGTTGTACTGATGCTACACTTTCACTTCTTTATGTTGTGCAGACTACGCAGCCGGACCCGGTGATCACTGACGGTCGCAGCTTCACTCAGCACATTCAGGGACATCAAGGTAGACCCGCAGACGTTCGTGGGCCTTGACGTCACCTTCTACTATTCACTCTCAGCTCTGTCTTACTTTGTATTTCGAAGACAGTCTCATGTACTTACTTTTCAGATCTTTTGTTTGTAGTAATCCCTTAGACAATTCGTGAGTATGTGACACCAGTTCTGGGATTTGTATATGGGTTTTATTTTCGAAAGTGCTATGTTGTATTTTGGTTATTTTGTTAAATTTCATTGTGGTCCATCGATGCCTTAGTCATCTTGTTCGTTTTAGTTGCTATTCAGATTTATTTAGTTCAAACGTTGGCTTGTCTAGCGGGTTCAACGTTAGACGCAGTTATGGCCCGAAGGTGGGATTTCGGGTCGTGACAGACTGTACCAAAACTGGCGACGTTGACAAATACTCCTTGATTCTTTCAAAAGATTTTTGACAATCATTGGTCCACTTGGGTGCGACATCCTTCTTTAGCATCTTGAAGATCGGTTCACAAATGATTGTAGATTGTGCTATGAATCGACTGATGTAATTAAGTCTCCCCAGGAAAGTCATAACATCCTTCTTATTCTTCGATGGTGGCAATTCCTGAATGGCTTTGACTTTGGATTGATCCAATTCTATTCCCCGGCAGCTTACAATGAACCCCAAGAATTTCCCAGCAGGAACTCCGAATTCACACTTCGCACGGTTCAACTTCATATTGTATTTTCTCAACCTGTTGAAAAACATCCTCAAATTTTTCATGTGATCAACAACTTTCTTTGATTTGATAATGACGTCATCCACATATACCTCAATCTCTTAGTGAATCATGTCGTGGAATATGGTGGTCACAACCCTCATATAGGTGGCCCCTGCATTCTTTCGGCCGAATGGCATCATCTTGTAACAGTACACTCCCCATGGCGTGATGAACACCTTTTTCATCCATCCAAATTTGATGATAACCAGCGAAGCAATATACGAATTAATGTAACTCACGTTTGGCGTAGTTGTCAATCAAAATTTGTATATTTGGCGAAGGGAAGTCATCTTTCGGACTGGACCGATTGAGATCCCGGTAGTCGACACAGACTCTGCCTTCCCGTCCTTCTTCGAACAGGTACAATGTTAGCTAACCATTTCGGGGTACTCAACTACCCGGAGAACTTTGGCGTTGATCTGCTTGGTAACTTCTTCTTTGATTTTCGAACTCATGTCGGGTTTGAACATTCTGAGCTTTTGCTTTACCGGTGGACACATTGGATTGATTTGTAGTTTGTGAGCCATAATAGGTGTACATAGACCAGTCATGTCATCATACGACCAGGCAAATATGTCCTCATACTCCTTCAAAAACTCTGTGTATTCCTTCTTTTCTGATGGCGACAAATGAATGCTGATGCATGTTCCTTCACGTTCTCTGAATTCCCCCAGATTGATAACTTCAGTCTCGTCCAGGTTGGACTTAGGTTTGTTCTCAAAGTTCTCAATTTCCTTCACAATCTCGTCAGGTATATAATCTTCCTCTGAATCAATGTCTGTTTGTTGCGTTGTCTCATTGCACATCACAGTCATCGGTTCATCAAGATAAGTAGTAGTAATGCTGTATAGATAAAGTAATAGGAGAAAACAGGAACACATAAATATAAGATTCATAAGGAAATTAAAAATTCTTTGATAAATTAATAACTGTTTTGAACATAGAAAATCTTATTGCATGAATGGAAAAAATGTAGAAAGGGAAAATCACTTAGTAAATAAAACAGTAAATGCTTGTTTTTTAGCCTTGCTACCCCGAGGCTCGACGGGCTTTGGTCATCTGGAAAGACCAGTTCCTGAGATATGTTCCCTTGCTCACTGACCGTATAGAAGGTCCTTCCTCCCCCTCCTCCTCGAAAACAACATAGCAATCCATGTCCCCGTCGTCTAGAAACAAGTTCCTCTTTGCCTCCAGTGCTTCTTCTTTATCGGTCCCATAATATGACGTCAGCCTGCTGGAAAGTCTTCTCAAAATGAGGTATTGGCTGGTCCAAGGGGTAATAGTGACCGCGCCCTGGGGGCGACCAGTTTTTGAATTCTTCCCATGTATACTCATACCCAGACCGAAAGTGGTACCATGTTTCTTGAGCTTGATGGGTTTGGGGATCCCCTGAAGGTTCTTGCCGAGTCCCTTTCCAGGCTCATCCCTCACCAATTCATCATACTTGGCCAACTAATTTGTCACAGTAGGTCCTTAGGTGGACCCTTGGATCACCAGTACCATTGAACATCTCGAACTTTGGAGGTTTGTACCCCTCGGGCAGTTCGACATCAGGCTGTATGCAAAGGTCTTCATAGTTCAGACCTTCGATCCCTTGGACTCCTTCAACACCCTTGACTCGGATAGTCAGCTTCCTAAGTTCGTCAGCCAGATTCTTGATAAGCAGGTCCTTCTCATCGGACTCATATGTATGTGTGACAGGTGGGGTGGAGTGAGTCACAGTCGCCACGTAGATGGGATTTTTGTAGGCAAGGAGCTGATCGTTTGTGTGAGTCTGAGGTTACGGGGGTGGAGGTGGAGTGTTGTGGCAAGTGTTGCACTGTGCTGGGAGAGTTTGGTTCTTTGGGGGAGTGGCGTGACGATGAAGTGCATGGTGATTTGGCTGTTTTGGGATATTCTGTGGAGGTGTAGGGGTGACGTCAGGGACGTTGAGGGAAAAAGACAGATTGGCTATATTCCAGACTTGATCAAGTTCTTCTTGAAATTTCAGCAGCTTTTGTTCCAGTGGTGACATGTTCTCATGCAAAACCTGAATACCCGGCCATTAGTGGCCTCTACCCGCTCAACCCTATTTTCCTGTCTGGCGTAGCTGGATTCTTCCATCTTACTTTTGCTTTGTCTTTACCCCTGGGAGGACTAGGAGGAGGGCCCTTGGATCTTGTGCGATAGACTGATGATGCCAGAATGCACGAACTAACCTTTGGGAAGGGGAATAATAAGAAAAAGAACAGAATAAAAAATAAAAAAAAGGTAACCAAGTCAGTGAGGATTATAAAGAATATTGCGGTAATATAAACACATAATGCAAAAATGTAAAACGCATCCTAAGTTGGGGAACCTCTTTGTGCCCGAGGTAGGCCTAGCGACAAATTAATTTGGAGAACTTAAGATGCTAAATGCCTCATTTTATTGATGATAAAAATGGACAAATCTTAAAACGACTCTAAATATGTAAAAATAAAAGTCACTAATGGCAAATGGCCTTATTACATCAATGAAGACAAAATAAAAGACACTCCTATCTACTTGGTCCCGGAAGGACCTTCCCCAGATTCGTCATCCCTGCTTCCCTTGATCAGCGTCCCCATCTCACGGAGTCCCAGAATAAGGTAGCAGCCTCTATCATCATTTTGTTAGGCCGAATATCTAAAAGAGAGGGCAGGTTGCCCCAGTGTTTCCTGATGAGTGTTTTGTCACTGGAGTGAAGGTCCTCCCACAAGTTTCGCAATTTGGGGTGGATATTGGCGACCATGACGAATCTGGGGACTTCGTGCCTCATTTCTGTGAAACAAAGAGGGTTAGGCCCTTACCCCCACCAGACTCGACTATTTAGCATCAATAATTAGCATTAGCACTTAGTTCTCCAAATAAATGCACAGAACGTGAGGGTGTCCATTCGGGTTCCAGGGAAACCCAATGGACTTTGCACAAGGCTATCTTAAAGGCCATTGTGCGGACAACACACTAGCCTAACTAGGTTTGACCATGATGCATGCAACATTACAATGGAGTAAGGTTTCTATGGGTTTTTAGACCGGTACCCTTGAGCAGACAACTCAAGGGGGAAGGCACGGAACTGTCGACAGCACCGCTGATCGACTACTTTTACCGCAAATATGCCTTTTCGAATTTAGGGAGTAGTAATATAGGAATATCGCAACAACTCATTGTAAGCGTTGCTATAGGTTTTTGATTGGCACGAGTGGAATATGAATGCAGAGCATGATATGCAATAAATAACATTTAAACAAGTAGGCATGTATTTTCACGTTGAGGAAAGCGGTAAAGAAAGTAAATACAACAGTTATAATTGAAAGCGGTTACAAAGAAAACATGAAGACATGTCAGCTTTGTTCAGGTAAAATAAATACTTAGGGAAAATTAAACAATTAATGGCATATAACGGGGAATAGGAAAGATGCAAGCATTTAAACAGAAATTAAAGGTCCAAATTCACGAAACAATTTGTAATGGTATAAGCCTTAGGGAAGGTCCCCAGAAGAGTCGCCATGCTGTCGCGCCCCCTTTTTCCTCGCACGCTCAAGTGCGGAGAGATCGGGTTTATGACATTTTGGACAACTCCTTAAAAGGAAGAGGTTTAAGGAAGAGTCGCCACCTAACGATTTTATGGTGCGTTAGGGCACCTAGAATAACTAACTCATAAACTAGTTTGCATTACCAGATATTGGGTAAGGGCTTGAATTTATCCTAAGGGAAAGGTGTTAGGCACCCCTCAAGATCCACACTGTGGGTCCCAGCCAAATAGTTTCGTGAATTTGGACGATAAGAAAGTAGCAAATAAGGGCTCATATAAGATGGGATTTTAAACAAATACAGAATTATTTATTAAAAGTTGAAAGGGTTCAAAGCAAAATGTTAAAGAATATCCTATGTTTGAAGTAATACGGATCACATCAATGCAATACCCGGTATGTCACTCCTCAAAGAGGGGCTACACGTGGTATTAGCGCACCGATCATCATATCTGTATTCTACCCTTCCCACCCCGCTAAGGTATTTAAAATGCGCGTGTTGGTCACGAAGCTTATTGCGTGCCATAACCCGTCCCATTCTATAAGTCCCGGACGGTGTTTAGGACTACTAATCCTTCAAGGTGAGTACTAGGCTGAACCCCTAGGTTTAAAAGGATAAGATTCTAAACGAAAAGTAGAAAAATAGTTAGGACTCGCAAATATGGGATGCAGATAAACAGTTATAGGGCTCATATATCCCTCCATAAATCAGACATGTAAATAGCACATCTCACACACAATAAAAGTCTCAGATTCAGAACCTAAAAGCAGGAAGTTTAAGTGTGAAAACAATAACAAACAAAGATGCTTTGATGAGTTTTAGCAAAAGGAATGAATGAGTTTAAAAACCAGTAGTTCATAGGCAAAACAGGAATTTTAAGTGTGAAGGCAGTAGCAAACATAGTGGTTTTCATGCGTTTCAGAAAAGGAGTGAATGATTTTGAAGACCCAGTAGTTTATAGGCAAAGCAGTAGTTTTGAAGTTCTTAAAAACGACATTTTCCGGAGAAAAACATAAAGAAACTTCATAATATTGTAAACATAAAATGGATCTTAAAAAAAAACCAAGATACAGAGATTAGGGTTTCGTGGAACCCAAAAAAGAGGGCAAACCTCATGAATGGCCTTGATTTAGGCCAGAGAAACTGCAAACCTACTCAAACGGCCAGGGAGGGCCGGAGAATGGAAAGTGACCCAAAGGAGGTGAGTGAACCGCTCTAGGTTCGTCTGAAGAGCCCAGGATGTCACTATGTAGGTGAGAGGAAAGTAGGTGGCCAGGAGATGATAGGGAATCAAAGTTCCGGTAGGAATCCACCGGAGAAGACAACTGGAGTCCATCAGAGAGGGAAAGTCAAGAGACTTCTAGAGAGTTGTAGAGATAGAGAGAGATGAGAGATGAGAGAGTCTCGAAGAGAAATGAGACGGGGATGGGGGGTAGGTCAGAGATATTTTAGGAAGATTTGATATTGACCGTTGATCAGATTTGATCAACGTTCAAGATCTAATCTTAGGTGGGCCGAGTGTGAATTGGTTTGGGCTGGGTAGGAGTTAAATCTTATGGGTTGGGGTTTGAATGTGGCTAGGATTTAAATAGGAATAGTCTAGATGTTAAATATCAAATTTGAATAGGATAATTAATTAATTAAAATAGCTAATAATTGTAAAAAGTGAAATTAAAGCCAAATAAATGAAATTAGGATAGTTAAATATTATAAAAATATAAAAATGATTAGTTATTTATTTAAAAATGGTATAAATGCGTATTTGTGCTATTATTGCAAATATTGCTGAAGTTAACTAAATAGTGCCAATATTGACTAATTTGTGAAATAATTATATCCTAAAGGAATGAAAATAGGATATGAATAACATATTGAGTGAGAAAATGATTTGAAATTATTTATAACATCATTTATGCATAATTATGAAACATAAAAATATTAAATAAATAGGAAAATAATTTGATAAAAATACGGAAAATTATGAAAAAATATCGATTACTGTAGAGAGTGATTTTGAAGGTATATATGCAAATTTGAAAATAGTCCAGGAAAAAATTGGGTATTAACAATCGTGAAGGTCACCACGGGTTTAGTTTGGGTGTTCGCATAGAGATTTAGAATTTAGAAGGGTGAACATGTTATTCTCAAATTTTTCCCCTGATTATGTTATGTGAATTGATAATGAAGGGTACATAAGTGCATTTCCCATTAGGTTGCACTAGGAGAATGATGTTTCTCATGTATTTGTGTTTTCATATGTCTATGTCTAAGAAGGTAGTTGGAGATCCTTTGTGTATCATCCTGGTGTAAATTTTGAAGGTGAAGTTAATGGATAGTTAGCTTATGCGAGGTATCTAGATGTCATCCTTGTTAGGTAAGTTTAGGGGTTGGGAGTGCTTCCGTGAAAGTGCTATGGCAAAGCTTGTAAGTCGAGGAGGTCACCTTGAAGGCCGAAAGTGTCGTGAAAATAAAATATTTTCAATTGATCGTACACCAATTAGTTATGGCTTGAAAAATACCTTATAGGTGTTATGATCTAAAAATGTGCAGTCCATGTTCAGATGCCATTATGATAATGTATATCTTGTGATGTTGAGATTAGTGTTATAGTATATACATTGTGGTGCTTTGTCAAGTTGTTGATGAGTTTTTATGATGGTTTTGGGTTGTTCTCTGACAGGTGGATATGCCTAGTTGCAAAGGAAATGCTGCCAAAATTTCGGAAATTTTTTGGAGTTAGTCAACATTTAGGGACTTGAGGTATGATAGAAAAGAGATATGTAATGTTAGGTATTTGGGGCATGCTCTACCTCTCATTCGAGGACGAAAGATCCCAAGTGGGGGAGAATGTAAGGCCCCGGAAAATTTTGCTAAGCAATTTAGGATTTCGGGGTGCAAGGTAGGCTAATTATAATATTTTATGTGCTATAAATATGAATAATTGAATTGGATGTGGTAAATAAGTGTATAAGTCATATAATAAGTAATGTGGGGTCCAAGGAGAAGCCTAAGTCTAAGCCAAATGGGAAAATTTCATAATAGGCTAAAATTCCAAAGGTATTTGCTTTAGTCCACACTTTGAACGAGAATATCTACATATGTATAAGGTATTATGTGATGAACGACCTATAAAAAGAAAGGTATTCGAGCCTAGTTTTCAACGCTTCAAACCGTTCGTCATTTGGACACTCTTACACAAAGTTATGATCAGATTACCAAAGGCTGAAAAAAATGCGGTCCGCATTTTTGATTTTGCGGTCGCAAATATGTCGCAAAATGGGCCGGTGTTGCCCAGTTCTGGGAACCTTCTTCTCGATGCATTATGCAGCCACATTCTTGTTTTGCGGTCCATTCTGCGACCGCAGACCCGGTTTTTGAGACTTATTTTTCCTATTTTTATAACCCGACCCCATTTTCATAAATAGGTTTAGGGGCTTCATTTGGGGTCATTTTCTACTGATTTTAGAGAGAGATGAGAGCATATATATAGAGAGAAAGAAGGGGCCTAGCTTCATAATCACCCAAATCTTGCTCAAGTCTTCAAGAATCAAGGAAGATAACCATAGATTGTCCTCTATCCGGGTAAGTCCTACCTCCAAAATTTCATACAAGAGGTTAAGGGTTCAAATATGTTGTGGGGGTTATAAATAGGCCATGCATGTGGGACTAAGTTGTAGTTTGTGATGTTAAAGAACTAATTTGGGTAGTTCATGTTAAAACTGGTTGAGGGAAAAAGGAATTACCATTTTTAAACCTTGTAGTCTACTTCACATGTTAAGTGTTTGATGAAATTCCTAAGAGAGTTACACCATGGGTAATCTTCATAACTATTAATCAATTTCCGCTATCTTGTTATAGATTGTTATTTCTAGAAGTGGCGGTGTATTGTAGAAACTTAAGGAAAAGCTCTTTGAGGTATGTATGGATAACTCTAATCTTCATAGAATAAACATATTGGTGTTCACTTTTCGGGTATGATTCTCTTGTTCGAATCTCTATGGAATTTATGTGCCTTATGTGTCAAGTTGAGGAATTCTTTCTTTTATGTCGTTCCATGTTACTACCATGTTGTTATGCTAATTGAAAGTATGAATTGTGACCACTATTCTCCTTCTTTTACTATGTGTGCAAATCCTCTTATATGATGGGTGTGGTAGATGTGAACGATTGAATGAGATGTGATTCAAGAGATTGAATTGATATAAAATGTTAATAAAAGGATTGAAATGATATGAAATATGAATCACAAGAGTGAAATGATATGAGATGTGAATCAAAAGATGGAAAATGATGAAAGCGAACTAAAAGATCAAAGAAATTATGGGTGATGTGCTAGGGTTAGATGGCCTAGTCTATCGGGCCGGGATCGGAGTCCATGATGTATACATGGAGACATTCAGATTGAGATATGATATTGATTATTGCCTCATTATTTTAGTTGAGATTACCCAGCCGGTGAGATACCGTACTCCGCGTGAAAATGCCACGGTGATGATATGAGTTATGATGTTGTTGATGCCTCACCTAGGATGGCTTAGCCGGTCGGGCCAAGTCCGGACTCCGTGTGACAATGACACAGTGGTTTAGTAATAATAATAATAACACTTGAACATAAAAGATTATTAACCAAAAGATGGCAAAACGGAAGAAGAAAACATGGTGACTTTTATTTGTATTTTCCCCCTGTTTTTGTGAATTGTTATATGAAGCCTCTAATTGTATTGTTACATGTTTGATGTTTATTCTATCTAGAGTAGAGTTTGTTCATATATACTAGTACTATTCAATGGTACTAACGTTTCTTTTTCCGGGGGAGCTACATCTTCTTATGGATGTAGGTGGTTCCTTAGCAGGCAGGGTGATTGTAGTAAGCGGCGTTTCTTCTCTCTTACCACAATAGTCTTGGTAAGCCCCCATTCTTCCTGGGTTCAAGTACTGTGCACGTTGCTCCACTCTTGTATTAGCATTACTTACTGTAGTTTGAGGTATTAACCGGAGCCTTGTTGCTGGCATTTCCATATTTTCCCACCAGTTGCATTTAGAGGCTCCGTAGACAGGTTGTGGGTGGTGTCGGGTATTGGATTTAAATTAGAAATATTGGTGTTTTGGCAAATATTTTTTTCATTGTATTTATGTAATAGTAACATTTTGGATATTATGGTTGAAATAGTNAAATCACGAGAAGTCGCTATGAGAACTTTCATCTAGGGGAACGGGGTCCTAATATGCAAAACGATCGATCGGGTCGTTACAAGACCGGCGCTCAACCGAGTAAACCCGATTGAGCAAGCCTGTTATGTTTCATTCTACCCAAACTAAATCATTAATACATATATATATATATATATATATATATATATGTATTAATGATTTAGTTTGGGTAGAATGAAACATAACAGGCTTGCTCAATCGGGTTTACTCGGTTGAGCGCCGGTCTTGTAACGACCCGATCGATCGTTTTGCATATTAGGACCCCGTTCCCCTAGATGAAAGTTCTCATAGCGACTTCTCGTGATTTATGACTTGCGGGGATGGGTGGTTCGGGATTTAGAAGTGTTTAGAGTGTTATAGGAACACTTGGTTCCTTCAAGTTGGCCTTTTTGGCCAAGTTTGACTTCGGTCAACATTTTGAGCAAACGACCTCGGAATCGAGTTTCGACAGTTTCAATAGCTTCGTATGATGATTTCGGACTTGGGCGTATGTTCGGAACGGGTTTTCGATGACCCGGGAGCATTTCGGCACCCAATATAGCAATACAGATTTCCTTAAATTTAAAATTTGATTTGGAACACGATTTGTGTTATCAAGGTCCGAACGGAATTTCGATACTAGGAATAGTTTCGTTATGTCATTTATGACTTTCCTGCAAAATTTGAAGTCATTCCAAGTAGTATAGGTCGGTCCGGCGCATCGTTATCGAAATCAAGAACTTGAAGTTCTTAAGTTATGCATTTGGGGGTTTTGGGGAGTGATTTTGAGTTTTAGCGTTGTTTCGAGTGTTCCGAAGGCTCGAGTGAGTCCGTATTATGATTTTGGACTTGTTGGTAAATTTGGACGGGGGCTCAGGTAGGCCCAGGTGCCTCCCGGACACCACACGAGGCGAAAAAATAGCCAAAACAACTGCTGGTGCATCTGTTGCTGGTGTGACTGCAGGTGCGGTTGCCTAGTCACAGGTGCGAGACCGCTCCTGCGATCCTATCTCTGCAGGTGCGACCCCAGCCCCTCTTGCCCAGTTCCGCAGGTGCGATCCCCAGCTCACCGGTGCGAGACCGCAGGTGCGGTCCTCAAGCCGCCGGTGCGGAATCCCTGTAGGCAGGCAGTGTATATTCTTTAAAACTCGGGATTCTTCATCTTTTAACATAGAAAATCCCCCATTTGAGAGCTTTGAAAAATTATCCGACGACCTAGCGTCTGTCAAGGTTAGTTAATTCCACTTCAATACTATATTAATACATAGATTTCAACTTGGGTTAACTACGATATGATTGAAAAAAATCAAGAATTGGGTAGTACTTAGGGTTCTTGAGGAAAATTGGTGAATTGTCCGTTTATTGTTATGAATTCAAGTAGAAACTACTTATTAATGATTCTTAGGCTATGGGTGAGTGATTCCTTCGAGAATTTTTGGAATCCGAGCGTGCGGGCCCAGGGTTGAATTTGGTGAATTCTTCAAGAATGTTAAATTTTTGAATAAATAGGATAATTTCTCTACCTTGAGCTTGAATTGATATAATTATACCATAATTGGCTAGTTACGAGTCCTCGGGTGTAGAGATGAGAGTTACGGGCGCATCCTTGGTCCGAGGGGTAGATTCGACACGAGGTGAGTCTCATTTCTAACCTTATAAGAGGGAATTGTCCCCATAGGTGATTTATATGCTGTGTGCAGTTGTTTTGGAGGCTACATGCGTACAAAGTGACGAGAGTCCGTACGTAGTGACTATCATTCTAATGTCCGGGTAGTTAGGCCCACATCATGCCTTATATTCTTCCTTGAAACATCATATGTGTTATAAACTCATGTTTTTCCTAGCATTGATTCTCTGAGGTTTCATGGATTTGGATAACTGGAAGGAAATTGTTATGGAAGGTAAGTTTTAATGATATTGTATGTGCTTGTGACCGCTTCGCAATTTACATTTCGCGAGCGGAGTGTGATTTCCCCCACTCTCATGGGAGCGGGTCGTACGCCACAACAGATTGAAATGTGCACTTTTGGGACGGGCCGTTCGATCCTCGGCAGTGCACCTATGAGATAATACTATGGTAAGAATGCACTTATGGGACGAGTCGTTCGATCCTCGATAGTGCATAGATATTATCCTTATGACTCCGGTCGGTTGTCTTATCCTTGTGTGCGCGTGACTATTTGGTACTGTTTCAGTGATATTGGCTCGACAGATACTTGGGAACAAGGAAAGTGTACATTGTTGCTTATTTTTAGTAGTTTTTCCTGGATTTCTGTACTTGAAATGTATCTGTTGCTTATTGTTTCCCATGTCTACTGCATTCCGTTATATCCTGCTTTATTTTATTACTGTTGGACCTTAGTGAGTATCGAGTCGACCTCTCGTCACTACTTCTTCGAGATTAGACGGGATACGTATTGGGTACATATTTATTTAATATGTACTCATGCTGCACTTCTGTACTTAAATGTACAAGTTTTGAGGTTGGTGCTTCTGGTGATCAGGCCGGAACTAGATATCGACCGTAGTGGACCTCACTTCACAGTGAGCTGCTTTCTTCTAGCGATCTACGGCACCACCATGGAGTTTCCTCACTTTTGTTTCCCGTCTATTTATTCTGACAGTGGGATTGTATATTCCATCTTTTGGTTATCCTGTTAGTATGCCCGTGATACTCGTGACACTAGTTCATGGCACACACGCATAGTGGTTATTTTGAGGTTTTGAGTTGTACATGTATATGCTCGTATATCAGCTCATGTTTCGTTATGGCTATTTTATCTATTACCGGGTTATTATCTTTAGATATCATGTTTTAACCTGTCAAATGTGGTGAATGTGGAACTTTTAATCAAATTAAGGAAGAACATTTAGTGAAAATTATGTTTGTTTGCCTAACCCCGTTGTTGGGCGCCATTATGACCTGAGTTAGGATTTTGGGTCGTGACAGGTCTCACCCCTCGGTTTTGGGGCGTGACACCTTCAAAGTTTTAAGGGCCTGCTGGCATTTTTCAATTCTTTCGAACTGATTTTGCTTGTTTGAAATTCTTCTCTGAAGATCTTGAGATGAATCTTCCTAATGTTGCGATCCTTCCTGTTAGTCTTTGTTCTTCTTGTTTGCTTGTTAGTACATCAGGTACTTCTTCAATAGCTTTAATTTGAGCAGGATATACTTCAATGCCTCTATTTGATATAAGAAAACCCAAAAACATACCTGATTCGACGCCAAAGGAGCACTTTTCTGGATCTAATTTCATATTATACCTACGGAGGATGTCGAATGTAATTGTAAGATGTTGGAAGTGATCTTCAGCCTGTGTGGGCTTTACCAATATGTCATCTATGTACACCTCCATTTTCCCCCCAGATGTTTCTGGAACATCTTGGTCACTAGCCTTTGATATGTGGCTCTACCTGGATCGCTCAATACTCTTCTCACATTAGTATCATGTATAAGTAAGGATATTACCAGTGCGCCGTTATGTGGAATTAGTAACCCATCTGCATCTGAATCATCAAATGCTATGTTGTCAACATCCAAGGTCACACGAGTCCGTTTCCCGTGAGTTATGGTGAACTTCGTCGTCTTTTTTGCTGCTGTATGGGCCACGTCGTTAACCTCCTCTCCCCCGTTTACCTCATTTACTGTTCTCTTCGGAGATGGTGGCTTTGGGGACTCCTTCATGTTCTTCAAATATGCCTGTTTACCTTTTTCACTGAATAATTATGTTAGATAGCCTTGTTTTAATAAGTGTTCTACCTCACCTATTAGTAGTCTGCAGTTTGATGTTCTGTGCCCATGGTTTTTGTGAAATTCACACCAGAAGTATGGGTTCCTTCTGTGTCACGCCCCAAAATCGAGGGATGGGACCGACGCCTAACCGAGTGAACCTGGTCAAGAAAGCCTGTTTTACCTTTCTTACCCGACTCGTTTCACCCCCGTGTTTATAGCATACATTAATTACATGAGTTATCAAGAGACAAATCAGAAAGGTTAATTTCATAAACTTAATCCCATTTTCCTCTTTTACTGTTATCGACATTGGGTCTTCCAAAACATACAGACAAGTTACAATGTTCAAGGTACGGAATCACGGTTACGAGTAAGTCCAACACTACCCAAAATATATATACAAACCACCAACATAGTGTCTACGGAGCCTCTAAGAGTTTGGAGAAATATACATAGACCTGCCGGCGACAAGGCCTCGGCTATACCTCAAAACGAAACATTTACAAAAGCGGAAGCAATATATATATATATATATATACCAATATCATCGTACGACCCCAGAAGGAAGTGGGGCTCACCAGAACTGCTGGAAGGGAGGAGGAGAAAGCACCACTATCGGCGATCGGCGCTACCTACTACAGAACCACCTACATCCATATAAACGATATAGCGCCCCCGGCAAAAGGGACATTATTACCATTGAATAGTACTAGTGTGTATGAAAAAACTCTACTCTAGATAGGATAAGAAATAAACAAGCAATGATACAAATAGAGACTTCACCTAACAATTCACGCAATCAAGAGTCACCGTGTCCTTATCCCGTTTTGCCATCTTTTGGTTAATATTCTTTTAAGTTCCTCTTGTTATTATTATTACTGAACCTCACACAGAGTCCATTCTCCGCCTGATCGGCTAAGCCATCCTAGTTGAGGCTCGAATAATCATCACATCTCATATCACCACTGTGGCATGTTCACACGGAGTCCGGTCACTGCCCGACCGGCTAGGCCATCTCAAATGAAACAATGAGGCTATAATTAACATCATATCTCAATTTCAAGTCTCCATGTGTACTACATGGAGTCCGATCCCGGCCCGATCGGAAAGGTCATCTCACGCTAGGACATTCCTTGTTGATTCATGGATCTTTTAGTTCACTTTTAGCATCTTTCATCTTTTGATTCCCAACACATATCATTTCATTATTTGATTCATTTTTCATATCATTACAATCCTTTGGTTAATGTTTCATATCAATCCGATTCTTTGATTCATATTTCATATCAATTTAATCCCCTGATTCATATTTTATCTCATTACAATTCTTTGATTCATGTTTCATATCATTCCAATCTTTCACATCTACCACACCCATCGCATAGGAGGATCGCACATGTGATGACCCATCCAATCGTTTTGCGTATTACGACCCCGTTCCCTTAAATAAAACCTTCCATAGAGGCTACTCGTGCTTTATGACTTGCGGGAGCGGGTGGTTCGGGATTTGGAAATGATTCGAGTGGTTTAGGAACACTTGGTTCCTTAAGGTTGGCCTATTTGGCCAAGTTTGACTTCGGTCAACATTTTGAGCAAACGACCTCAGAATCGAGTTCTGACACCTCCAGTAGCTCTGTATGATGATTTCGGACTTGGGCGTATGTTCGGCTCGGGTTTCTGATGACCCACGAGCGTTTCGGCGCCCGAAATGGAAATCAGGATTTCCTTAAGTTTGGAATTTTCCTTGAAACATGACTTTATGCTATCGAGGTCTGAATGGAATTCCGAGACCAGCAATAGTTCCGTATAGTCATTTATGACATGTCTGCAAATTTTGGGGTCATTCCGAGTAGTATAGACCCATTCGGCGCAATGAAATGAATTCTTGAAATTTCAAAGTTATTAAGTTATGATTTCAGGGGTTTTGGAGGGTGATTTTGAGTTTTAGCAATGTTATGAGTGTTCCGTAGGCTCGAGCTAATCCGTATAATGATTTTGGACTTGTTGGTATGTTTTGACGGCGGCTCAGGTGGGCCTAGGTGCCTCTCGGACCCCGCACGAGGCCAGAAAAAACCCAACAAAAACCATTGTTGGTGCAACTACTTCTGGTGTGACCGCACTTGCGGTCTCTCAGTCGCAGGTGCGAGTCCCATCGCAGGCGCGACCCTTCTTCCATAGGAACGGGACCGCTGGTGCGGGCTTCTTCTCCGCAGGTGCGATGCCCAGGGTCCCAGGCCCTTATCCGCAGGGGCGATGATATTCTCGCAGGTGCGAGACCGCACCTGCGGTCCCAAGGTCGCAGGTGCAAAAATCACTGTTTCCAGCCCCTTTAAATGTCCAAAAATACGGGGTTTCTTCATTTTTATCCACCATCAACCTCCATTAGAGAGCATCCAAGTTTGAGCAGCACATCCCACGACCACCCACTGTAGAGGTAAGTAATTCTTTTCTATTTGTCACTATTATGCATAGAATTAAACGGGTGTAATTCCTAAAGAATCAAAAATCATAAACTTTGGATAGAAATTCTAGGGCTTTGAATAAATTGGTGAATTATTCATGTCTATGAATCCTTGTATAAATCACATAACTTCAATCCTTAGACTTCGGGTAGGTGATTCCTTCAAGAATTTTCGAAATCCACCGTTTGATAGGGAGGAGCATCGGGGTCTGTTTGAGAGGTTAGAGCATGGGCAGATGTCCGTGACTGACTATGAGGTGAGGTTTTCAGAGTTATCTCGCCATGCCCTTATGATATTGCCCACGGATGCTGAGAGAGTGCGACGGTTTTTGGCAGGCTTACATCCAGGTATCAGGACCTCCATGGCTAGAGAGATGTTGATGGGTACCCCATCCTAGCTGGTAGTCAAGATAGCTCGACGGATTGAGGGTTACCGTACGAGGAGCAGGGAGCAGGGTCAGCAGGATAAGAGGGCCAGATTTATAGGTGACTTCAGGGGTGCTCCAACTAAGGGCAGAGGTCAGTTCAGTAGGCCTTCACATCCAGCACCTCCATTTCCTCCCAGGGGTGTCTTAGTGAGGCCTCAGTTCAGTGCCATGCCAGAGCGCTCCTATCGTCCTCCAGCCATTCACAGTCCATCCAGTGGTTACTCCAGCCATAAGAGATCCTCCAGTTCCTATTTCAGTGTTGTGACAGATGATTCTCATCGCACTCCAGCCATTTGGGACTCTTACTCTTCATGCCAGCAGGGTATGTCACATCTGAGATGTTACGAGTGTGGGGACTTAGGCCATGTGAAGAGGGATTACCCCCGCTTTAGGGGCAAGGTCGTTCAACAGAGTCACCAGCCTATGGGTCCCGCAACAGAAGTTCGACCACCTAGGGGTTGAGGTCAGATTGGTAGGGGCCGTCCTAGAGGCAGAGGCCAGTCAGGAGGGGGTCATTTAGCTCCAGCTCTTCCTAGGGGAGCTCAGTCATCAGGTGCTAAAGCCAGGTTCTATGCTATTCCGGCCAGGGCAGACGCAATGGCCTCAGACGCTGTGATTACATGTATTATTTCAGCCTGCGGTAAAGAGGCTTCAGTGCTATTTGAACCAGGGCCTACATATTCATATATCTCAGAATTATTTGCCCATTTTCTTGATGATATTTGTGAGTCTTTGGGTTCTCCCTTGAATGTATCCACTCATGTGGGCGACTCTGTAGTGGTAGACCGGGTCTATCGATATTGTGTGATTACTTTCTGTGGGTTTGAGACCAGAGCCGACCTGTTATTGCTTGATATGGTTGATTTCGAGGTCATCTTGGGCATGGATTGGCTATCCCCTCATCATGTTGTCTTGGATTGCCATACCAAGACAGTTACATTAGCCATGCCTGAGTCGCCGAGGTTAGAGTGGAGGGGTTCTTCAGTTAGTGCTTTCATCAGGGTTATTTCTTTTATAAAAGCTCGGCACATGGTCGAGAAAGGGTGTTTGTCTTACCTTGCTTATGTGAGGGACACCACCGCTGAGTCTCCTACCCTTGATTCAGTGCCTGTCGTTCAGGAGTTTCCGGATGTGTTTCCTTCAGATCTTCCGGGCATGCCTCCAGATCGAGATATAGACTTCTGCATTGATCTGGCTCCAGATACTCAGCATATTTCCATTCCTCTTTATCGTCTGGTTCCTAAAGAGCTAAAGGAACTGAAGGAGCAGCTTGAGGAGTTGTTGGCCAAGGGATTTATTAGGCCAAGTGTGTCGCCGTGGGGTGCTCCAGTCCTATTTGTGAAGAAGAAGGATGGGTCTATGCGGATGTGTATTGACTACCGCCAGTTGAATAAAGTGACCATCAAGAACAAGTATCCTCTGCCGCGCATTGATGATTTGTTTGATCAGCTACGGGGTGCTCGTGTGTTCTCTAAGATTGGTTTGAGGTCAGGTTATCACCAGTTGAAGATTTGGGCTTCCGATGTCCCGAAGACTGCATTTCGCACCCGATACGACAATTATGAGTTCTTTGTGATGTCCTTTGTCTTGACTAATGCCCAAGCATCGTTTATGGATTTGATGAATAGGGTATTCGGGCCGTATATTGACTCCTTCGTTATCGTTATCATTGATGATATATTGATCTACTCACGGACCCTGGGAGAGCACGAGCAACATTTGAGAGTTGTGCTTCAGACCTTGCGAGAACAGAAGCTATATGCTAAGTTCTCCAAGTGTGAGTGTTGGTTAGAGTCTGTGGCATTTCTGGGGCATATGGTGTCCGGTGAGGGTATCAAGGTTGATCCGCAGAAGATTGAGGCAGTTCAGAGTTGGCCACGTTCTACTTCAGCTTCAGAGATCAGGAGTTTTCTAGGTTTGGCAGGTTACTACCGTCGGTTCATTGAGGGGATCTCTTCTATTGCCGCTCCACTGACTAGATTGACTTAGAAGAATTCTCTATTTCAGTGGTCCGACGATTGTGAGGCGAGCTTTCAGAAGCTCAAATTAGCATTGACTTCAGCACCAGTGTTATCATTGCCTTATGAGTATGGAGTATATACAGTGTATTGTGACGCTTCACGTGTCGGGTTGGGATGTGTGTTGATGCAGGATGGCAGGGTTATTGCTTATGCTTCGTGCCAGCTGAAGGTTCATGAAAAGAATTACCCTATGCACAATTTGGAGTTGGCGGCGATTATTCATGCTTTGAAGATATGGCGGCATTATCTATATTGTGTATCTTATGAGGTCTATACTGACCACCGCAGCCTGTAGTACTTGCTTAAGCAGAGGGACCTTAATTTGAGGCAGCGGAGGTGGCTTGAGTTGTTGAAAGACTATGATCTCACTATTCTGTATCACCCGGGCAAGAAAAATGTAGTGGCGGATGCTTTGAGCATGCGGGCAGCTAGTATGGGTAGTTTGGCCTATATCTCAGCTGAGGAGAGGCCTTTAGCCTTGGACATTCAGTCCTTGGCCAATCGATTGGTGAGATTGGACCTTTAAGAGTCTCGTCGAGTTTTGGCTCATGTGGTTGCTCAGTCTTCATTATTGGGAGAGATCAAGGCTCGACAGTTTGATGATCCATGCCTAGCAGAGCTTAGGGATACGGTGGTCCATGGAAGGGCCAAGGAGATTACCTTAGGCGAGGATGGTGTTCTGCGACTCCAGGGTCGATTGTGTGTTCCTGATATTGACGGCCTGAGGGAGAGGATTCTAGTAGAGGTGCACATTTCTCGGTATTCTATTCATCCACGAACGACAAATATGTATCATGATTTAAAGCAACACTACTAGTGGATGCGGATGAAGAAGGAAATTTTTTAGTATGTGGCTAGGTGTCTTAATTGTCAGCAGGTTAAATACGAGCATCAGCGGCCAGGAGGCTTGTTCCAGCAGATGCCCATTCTTCAGTGGAATTGGGAGCGTATCACTATGGACTTCGTGGTTGGGCTGCCTCGAACTTTGCGGAAGGTTGACGCGGTTTGGGTCATTGTGGAAAGACTGACCAAATCAGTGCATTTCATTCCTGTGGCTACTGCTTACACTACAAAGAGGCGGGCTCGGATTTACCTTCGTGAGATAGTCAGGTTGCATGGTGTGCCAGTGTCTATCATTTCAGACTGGGGTCCTCAGTTCACTTCGCACTTCTGAAGAGCCTTGCACAGCGAGATGGGTACTCGGATAGACCTTAGTTCAGCATTTCACCCTTATACTGATGGCCAGCCAGAGTGTACAGTTCAGATTCTGGAAGATATGCTCAAGGCCTGGGTGATTGATTTCGGGGGTCAGTTGGATAAGTTCTTGCCTTTAGCATAGTTTGCATACAATAATAGTTATCAGTCCAGCATAGAGATGGCTCCATTTGAGGCTTTATATGGTCGGCGATGCCGTTTTCCCATTGGGTGGTTTGACCCTGGCGAGGCCAAGTTATATAGCACAGATCTGGTAAGAGATACCTTGGAGAGAGTGAGGGTGATTTAGGAGAGGCTTCTCACAGCTCAGTCTAGGCAGAAGAGCTACGTGGATCAACGAGCACGTGATATAGCATTCATGGAAGGAGACAAGGTCCTGCTGAAGGTTTCGCCGATGAAAGGCGTCATTAAATTCGGGAAGAAAGGCAAGCTAAGCCCTAAGTTTATTGGTCCTTTCGAGGTGTTGAAGCGGGTCGGAGAGGTTGCTTATGAGATTGCTTTACCTCCAGCCTTAACAGGTGTTCATCCAGTTTTCCACGTATCCATGCTTCGGAGGTATCACGTCGACTTCTCTCACGTGATTGATTATAGCACTATTCAGTTGGACGAGTAGTTGAGTTACGAGGAGGAGCCAGAGGCCATTATTATTAGACAGGACCGCCAGTTGAGGTCCAAGATAGTTTCTGTGGTTAAGGTTCAGTGGAGGGGCCAGCCAGCCAAGGAGGCGACTTGGGAGTCCGAGGAGGACATGCGGAGCAGATATCCGCAGCTTTTCAGCACTTCAGGTACAATTCTAGACCCGTTTGAGGACGAACGTTTGTTTAAGAGGGGGAGAATGTGACGACTCAGCCGATCATTTTGCGTATTATGACCCCGTTCCCTTAAATGAAACCTTCCATAGCGGCTACTCGTTCTTTATGACTTGCGGTAGCGGGTGGTTCGGGATTTGGAAATGATTCGTGTGGTTTAGGAACACTTGGTTCCTTAAGGTTGGCATATTTTTCTAAGTTTGACTTCGGTCAACATTTTAAGCAAACGACATCGGAATCGAGTTCTGACAGCTCTAGTAGCTTGGTATGATGATTTCAGACATGGGCGTATGTTCGGCTCGGGTTTCTGATGACCCAGAAGCGTTTCGGTGCCCTAAATGGAAATAAGGATTTCCTTAAGTTTGGAATTTGCCTTGAAATGGGACTTTATGCTATCGAGGTCCGAATGGAATTCCGAGACCAGCAATAGTTCCGTATAGTCATTTATGACATGTCTGCTAATTTTGGGGTCATTCCGAGTAGTATAGATCCGTTCGGCGCAATGAAATGAATTCTTGAAATTTCAAAGTTATTAAGTTATGATTTGAGGGGTTTTGGAGGGTGATTTTGAGTTTTAGCGATGTTATGAGTGTTCCGTAGGCTCGAGCTAGTCCGTATAATGATTTGGGACCTGTTGGTATGTTTTGACGGGGGCTTGGGTGGGCCCAGGTGCCTCCCGGACCCCGCACGAGGCCAGAAAAAAACCCAACAAAAACCGTTGCTGGTGCAGCTACTGCTGGTGTGACCGCACTTGCGGTCTCTCAGCCGCAGGTGCGAGTCCGCACCTGCGGTCCAGCCTTCGCAGGTGCGACCCCCATCGCAGGCGCGACCCTTCTTCTGTAGGAGCAGGACCGCTTGTGCGGGCTCCTTCTCCGCAGGTGCGATGCCCAGGGTCCCAAGGTCGCAGGTGCGGAAATCACTGTTGCCAACCCCTTTAAATGTCCAAAAATACGGGTTTTCTTCATTTTTATCCACCATTAACCTCCATTAGAGAGCATCCAAGTTTGAGCAGCACCTCCCACGACCACCCACAGTAGAGGTAAGTAATTCTCTTCTATTTTTCACTATTATGCATAGAATTCAACGGGTTTAATTCCTAAAGAATAAAAAATTATAAACTTTGGATAGAAATTCTAGGGCTTTGAATAAATTGGTGAATAATTTGAGGCTATGAATCCTTGTATAAATCACATAACTTCGATCCTTAGACTTCGGGTAGGTGATTCCTTCAAGAATTTTCGAAATCCAAACATGTGGGCCAGGGGTCGAAATTCTGGAAATGGTCAAGAATGCTTAAATTTAAGATTTCTTGTTAAATTCTTCTTCTTGGAACTTAAATTAATTCAATTATACCATGATTGTCTAGTTGCGAGTGTTCGGGTATAGATTTCGGAGATTCGGGCGCGTCCTTGACCCGAGGGGTGATATCGAAATGAGGTGAGTCTCCTTTCCAAACTTGTAAGGGGGAAATGTCCACGTAGGCTCCTTGTTTGCTATGTACACATGTTGAGGAGGCCGCGTACGTACCAAGTGATGAGAGTCCGTACGTGGCGACTATATTGCTATGTCGGGTAGCCGTAGGACCCACGAGCATGCCATTTCGTGTCTTATTTGAACCATTGTATGTATTATAAATTGTGTTTACTGTTGAAATGACATGGGACAGGTAAAAATATGATGATGTAAATCTTAATTGGCTATCAGTGACATAATATTGACACAATCTTGTTGAGTTCACGGTCGAGTCGGTACCCGTAGGTACCTATATGTGAATACTATTACTATCGAGTCAGCACACGAGTCGCGGGCATGATGCGCGATCATGGGGAGCTTATTACTATCGAGTCAGCACACGAGTCGCAGCCATGATGCACGATCGTGGGGAGCTTATTACTATCGAGTCAGCACACGAGTCACAGGTATGATTCGTGATCGTGGGAGCTTATGACCTCAGTCCTTATGACCTACCTTATGACTCCGGCCGGATATCTTGTCCGTGTCGGTATATGTACACTTGAGTCTTGATCACATATGACAGTATTGGCAAGGTATTGTTGGATAAGAGGAGCTGGTACTTAGTGTTCTTACTTGTGTTACATTATGTGTTCATATACTAGATGTTTACTGTTTCGCATGCTTATTGCTTTAGCCTTATCTTGTTCTATATTATGTTGCTGGACCTTAGTAAGTATCTAGTCGACCTCTCGTCACTACTTCTTCTAGTTTAGATGGGATACTCACTGGGTACATATTTATATATATGTACTCATGCTGCACTTTCTTTCCTTTTTTGTACTTGACTGTTCAGGTCCAGAGGCAGGTCCATCTAATTTTCAGGCCAGTGCTAGATATTGATAGCGTGGTCATACTTCACGGTGAGCCGCTTTCCGGGCGACTTCCTAGCAGCACCCTGGAGTTTCTTTTGTTATACTCTCTGTCTATTTCATTCAGACTGAGACCCTGTATATATTGTAGTCATTGTATATTCAGTAGTTGCCCGTGACACTCGTGACACTAGTTCCTGGCACACACGCGGTATATATGTTTTTGGGTTTTGGGTTGTGTATCTATGTATATGTTTTATTTTGTCTTTGTATTTACTATGATTTTACCTTCACTATAGGCTAGTATCATGTTAGTTGTTCTAGACTGGTAATTATTGATTTGTTTGACTGAATGGGAAGGGTATCACTTAGTGAAGGTTATATCGGCTTGCCTAACCTCGCTGTTGGGTGCCATCGCGACTTGAATTAGGATTTGGGTCGTGACAGCACACATAGTAAAAGAGGGAACATAATGGTCACAATTCATACACTCAAATAACACAACGATATGGTAGTAACATGGAATGGCATAGAAGAAAAACATTTCCCAATTTGGCACATAAGGCACATAAATTCCATAGAGGATCAAACAAGAGAGTCATACCCGGAAAGTGAGCACATATGGGTTTATCCTATGAAGATTAGAGTTAGCCATACTTACCTCGAGATGGGATTTTTCCTTAATTTCTATCACAATTCATCGGACCTTCTAGCACCTTCTATCTAATTCACAATGTGGCACAATTGAATTTAGAATTAGGAATTATGAGCATGCTTTGAACTCACTTAAACATTTTATCAAACACTAGGTGTTCCTTTAGATTGAATGACCCTTCTCTAGTGAAAGATTACTCTAACCTACTTCCCTTTAGTAGATTATGGTAAATTGATTACATGCATTCAAGGACTTTAAGCCCCCACCTTCATGAACAAACCTACCTATGTTCCATTATAACAAGAATCTGAGAGTTAAGGTTAATGGGGTTGAAGATTACCTCTTATGGTGAAGAAAATGGTGTTATACTCGATGAATTCCAGGCCTGAGTAGTGAAAGAGGATCAAAATTAAGGAAGATGGGACTCTCTCTCACTAGAACCCACTCTCACTTCTCTCTAAATTATCGGAAGGTGGTTAAAAATAAGGGGGATGGGTGTTATATTATGTTGGGGGTCGGGTTTTAAAATTATAAAATTAGAAGCCCCGATGCAGGTTTGCGGTCCGGAATATGATCGCATTCCGGTTATGCAGTTTGCATACCTGCCGCATTGTTGGCCTTCAGCTGGGTCAAAAAGAAAAGGAATCTGCCCAGGTATGCGGCAACTATGCGGTCCGCATACCTACTATTCGATCGCATAGTGCGTCGCATAACTCCCTCTGCAAAAGCTCATGTGCAATTATGTGGCCCGCATACATGAAATGCGATCGCATTTTGGGCCGCATAGTTGTCCTCAAAATGGACAACAATCTGTCCACTATGCGACCACTATGTGGTCCGCAGACGTGATATGCGATCGCATAGTGGACCGCAGATCCGCACAAACCCGAAAAAAATTCAATCCTCTAAGTCCTGGGTAATTTTCACTCTAAAAAAGTCCTATTTAAGAATTACTACATTTATATCAACAGGGGGGCCCACCCGGGCATCGTTTTTTAGTTAAGAAATTTTACGTTTTTAGTAAATTGTACCTGTTATAGACATCATTCCATGTTGTAGCTGAAAATTCACGTAGACTTTCTTTGAGTATCCGCGTGGCTTTAGAGCTTTTATCATTCAAATTACTTGCAAATGCCATAGCTGCCCAATTGTCAGGTACTCTCTTTGTAACAACATCCTTTCACGTTGGAACCTGTCTACGAATTCACGGAGCAATTTCGTATCTCCCTGTTTGATTTTGAATATGTCTTCCATTCTTTTTTCTATTTTTTGTCCACCGGAATGTGCTTTTATAAACAAATCTGCAAGCTCATCAAAAGCATCAATAGAACTTTCGGGTAAGAGAGAATACCATGTTAATTTTCCTTTGGTGAATATTTCTCCATATATTTTGACCAACACGGATTCAGTTCCTTGCTTAGTAAAGTCATTGCGTTTTACTCTTGTTGTGAAAACAGTAACATGATCACGTGGATCAGTTGTTCCATCGTATTTCGTTATGCCTGGCATTTTGAATTTCTTTGGAATTGACAAAGGTGTTGCGCTTGGCTTCCATGGTTGTTAAGAATATTTGTCAATATCCATCGCTTTAATGACAGGTGGTACTCCAGGAAATTGATCGATACGATCGTTTTGTTCCTTCACCTGTTTCTGAAAGGTTAGTATTAAAGATTGCAAATCTTAATTATTAGACATACATGGTCTTCCTTCAAGTGATTCGTTCAGAGTGCCTCTACTTCCTGAATTTTCTAGTCCAGATTGCGGATTTTCTACAAGTGAGGTGTTGTTTGGAGGAGGCGTAGGTGATATAGTTGGTAGCCCCCTCATGAAAGCTTGAAGAGTTTCACTTACATATTTACCAACCATCTGCTTCACATGATCTTGTTTTCCTGTTTGCTCGTTTCCAACTTGATCATTGTTGTGAGTTGTAGATCTTTCTGGGGAGTTGTCCCTTGAACCTCGTGGGGATCCCTGAGGCAATGAAACTGGAGTTCCAGTTGCTTTTTTGTTGTTGTCGTTGGTATTTGACATGATTCGATAAAGGTTATTTGAGAAAAAACAAAGATTACCAGATTCCCGGTAACAGAACCCATTTGTTAACCAAAGAATTAGATTTTTAGTCAAAGCTATTTTAAGAAGTAATCGGGCTTCTGATAACAAAGTAAATTAACTAATAAGAATTAGACTTGTAAATAAGAAAGCAATAAGATCGCATAAAAATAAGTATATTTCAGTAGTGGTTCGAACGTGTCCTTACAAGTGAGATTTTACTCCCTTTTATAGGGAATTTCTTACTATAACGTCTACTCTTCTTAATGATTGAGCATTAATGACTAATATCATTAATGTAATGTTACAATAGTTAATCGTAACTGTTACGTGAAGATTATGTAACGTTTAGCTAATTGATTGAAGATCTTTGAATCTGCCCTTTATTCTGCCCTGATTCATTGTGAGTGTGTCTCTTCAAGTTCTCAATTAGACTGGAGCTCTCCCATCTATTTGTCTCGTGTGTTTGCTATTTCGTCCTTCTTTGTCTCGTACCTCTATCTAAATTTCTGACCAGCTGTCACGTTTCCATTGCCCCACGTAGATTGCCTTGTCATCAGAAATATTACATATATGAAGTCTATTTTTTACCAATACAACTTGCATGCTAATTTTAAGGTCATTCGAAGTTGATTTGATATGCTTCAGAATGAGTTTTGGAAGTTGAAAAATTGATTAATTTCATTATGCTTCAATTGGGGTGCGATTCGTGGTTTTGATTATGCTTTGTGTGATTTGAGGCCTAGAGTAGGTTCATTTTGTGTTTTGGGATTGGTTGGTGTGATTATAACATGTACTTTTGGGGTGAGACTAGGGTTATTAACATGATATGGAGGTTATGTTATGATTTATTTTATTCGTATGATAGTCGTGTGTTACGTTTTCAAGTCAAACGAGTTGTGGAACAAAAGTTGGCAAAGGTCATCATAAGTTATATTCATAAATGTATTGAATAATAGGTCAAATGTAGCTGATCTTTTCTCTCGATTTACTTGTAATTAAAGGATGATACACCTATTAGTTTTGAGATCTAAAAGTCTCGTTTCTAATGAATTAAACTATTCGTCAGTACAACATCCGAGTAGAGACATATTTGAGTTTTTGCGAGACTGCGCAAGCAGCTCCCATGGGACCCACAAAGTCGGTGTAAAAATCCAGCTTCTATGTAAGTGAATTCTAATCGTTTTCACTCATTTCTCTCGTCCAAAACAGTTCCTAAACCATCTGAACTACTCTCCAAGGGTTCCTCAACGATTCTAGGGTGAAAACCTAAGATACAAACATGAATCCAACGCTAGAAACCCTATTGTGCTTGCTAGATCGTAGCTCTTCATCTTGTGGTTGTTTAGGAGAGTTGTTCAAAGTGAAGTAACCTCAGGTTTTGTATTTTTCTTGTTGATTAAGGTAAGAATCATTACCTCGTTCATATATATTAGATTTCTAGGGAGAACTACAAGTGTTTACACACCAACTTGAACACCAAAAGTTGATTCAAGAAGAGAATACAACACCTATAGTGTTGTGCTATCATTGCGGATGATTGTGGGATGATTTTTGCTGAAATTTCAAGTTTTTACTACTTTATAATGTGAGTATAACGACCTACTAGTTGTTCTTAAGCTTGATTGTATGTTGGTTAAGTTGTTATAATGATAAACTACAAGATAATACTTAGAATGTTGTTGTTCTTGATGGATATAATTGAAGGTTTCTCTTATGAGCTGTAAGTGGCTAGAAATTATGGAAAATAATTTTCCTATGATATTGTTAGTAGGATTATGTGGTTTACATGTCAATCTTGTTGAGGAAATTGATAACTAGAAAAGGAAATGGCTATAAAGAACTTGGAAGTAGTCGCCAGTGATATTATCTTATGTTGGGCTATTTCGGGTAACATTAAAATTGAGTACAAGGTGGGAAATCCTTTAAAGGTATATCTTACTATACGGAATATATTATGATGTTCACGAATAAATGATAATGGGGTTTAAGGGTGCTAAAGTGATTCAATCCGAGCTTGCCGCACGTCGTGATGTGATGATGGCTAGTTAACGAAATATTTCATACCGTATTGTTGATGTTGTTCTTATTGTATTGATTGGGTTGTTGTTTCTGGTATATGGTATTGTAGGAAGACCTTGTTACTAGGGAGATGCTGCCCAAATTTGCAATAAACAAGCTACTAGTTTAACTTACAGACATAGCCTTTACTCAACACTGATTTTGAATCTCCTTATGCTATGGTAGATTAGTTGAATTGTTTGAAGAATGGTTTGGAAGGTATTAAAGACTCAACTGAGTTAAGTTATATTAAGGCTAAACCTTTCCTTCATTTTGGCATGATCTCCTAACTACATGCACTTGATGATGAGACATAAAGAGAAGTTAACGTACATTATCCTAGTCTCATAAGTTACAGTATTCTCCCTTACAGGGACTTTATAGACATTTAAGTATTGATCTTCTTCCAGACAAGAGAGTAGAGGGTTTATATAAATATAAAATACTATTGTATTTTCTCCACCACCGAGGTATAATCGGGGGGTAGGACGGTATTGGTCAACCTCTGATCAGATGGTAAATTGTATACCGAGCTTACTGTGTCCAAGCGCTTATTAGCGAGCCCATAATGGCCAAGATACAGAGCCTAGTATGGCCGAGTGCCTATGAGTGAGCCTACAACGATAGAGAAGTTATACATACCGAGCCTTATAGGGTCGGGCATCTATTTTACTTACTATATTGAGAGAGTCTAGTAAGTATCACCAAGTAAGCATAGCTCAATATTATCTTTGACTCCCAGTTACTTTTGGTTATTATATTATAAATTTAGTTCAGCTTTCCATTATTTTATTGTCCTTCATTCTCGGTACATTATTTCGTACTGATGTTCCTTTTGCCGAGGACACTATATTTCATGCATGCATGTCCTGATAGACAGCTGGATAGAACTTCCTAGCAGACAAAGTCAAACATCAGCTTGGTTGGTAAGCTGCACTTCCTCAGAGTTACCAGGTCTAGACTTTGGAGTCCGTTTTATATATACAGGTTTAATGGGTAGGTCGAGGCCCTGTGCCGGCCATGGTACAGTTTAGTTAACTATAGAGGCTTGTAGACGAGTCCTATATATTTTGTATATTAGTATTGTGGCCTTGCGAGCCATGTGTACATGTTAGTTTGGTATTGCTAGTTGTATACATTCATGGTGGCCTCGTCAGCTTGACTTGTAAGGTAGGCCTCGTCGGCCTAAGTTGAGGGTTACCCCTTCAGAGTTCACAGTTATAGAGTGGTACGCTCGAGCCAACTATGGAACTGGGTGTTGGCCACGCCTCCCCATGTTTTGGGCGTGACAAACTTGGTATCAAAGCAGTTCCATCCTAGGGAATCTACAATCCATGTCTAGTAGAGCCTTTTTTTATTGATGTGTTGTGAACCACATTATATAATAGGAAGCTACAAGGAATTTAGGTGTTTCTTACCCTTCTTTCAAATCCAAATCGTGTTGTAAAGCTGATTCATAAGAATTCGAGCCAATACTTATGTGTCACGGCCCAAACCTGGGGGCGAGACCGGCACCTGATGCCTCACCTATCCTTGCGTACCAACTTGTGAGTAAGGGACTTTGAACATATGATATCATACTTTGGCCATGGGCCACATTGCAAGATAAATGCGAACGCTGATTGAATATCAAGTATAAAGCCGAGCTGACAAAGCCGTCATAATTACTACAGCTGACAAGCCAACCAAATATATATACAAGTCCTACAATCCCAACATGTTGTACTAACTGACAGGATATGTCTACAAGCCTTTACTGGCGGGTATAATGTGACCGGAACAACTCCACGGCCTACTCATAACATATACACATATATACACAAGATGTACAAAAAGCTCTAGACCCGGCAACTCCAAAAGACATGGAGCTTACCGATCAAGCTGAACTCGGGTAACACTTAATGAGGAGGTCTACCTGTCTGTCTGTCTAAATTTGCACGCATAAAATACAGTGCCCCCAGAAAAAGGGACGTCATTACAAAATAATGTACCTTGTATGTAAGGCAATATACTGAAATCTGAAACTGAACTGAAAATATAATAACTGAATATGACTATGGGTCAAAGATAATTTGTAGATATGCTCACCTGCTGATACTGACTCTATTCTCTCAATACAATAAGTAAAATAGTTGTCCAGACATATAT
>ML247402.1:1905-26191 GCA_005239495.1 Nicotiana undulata | reverse complement strand
CATATATATATATATATATATATATATATATATATATATATATATATATATATATGTATATGCACTTGTTATCGAGTCATCACACGAGTCACAGACTGGAGGCGCGATCGTGGGTCAGCTTAAATATTATTATTATTATTGAGTCAACACACGAGTCGCAGGCATGATGCGGGACCGTGGGTCAGCTTATCATTATCGAGTCAGCACACGAGTCGAAGATTGGAGGCGCGATCGTGGGTCAGCTTATATATTATTATTATAGAGTCAGCACACGAGTCGCAGTTCTTGCGTCCCATTATGCCACCACATAAACATTTCACGAGTCGCACTCAAGGAACATGTGATGACCCAAAAGGTCATCCTAAGTAATTCCAGCTAAATCTGTGTTTTGAGGCCCCGAAAGCCTCCGTTAATCTCACCTCGATATGCGTGCGCATCCCAGGCATGTAGCCGGGAAGCTTCTATGTGAAAAATTGATAAAAATGAAAATTTTGAATTGAATAAAGTTGACTTTGGTCAACATTTTTGGTAAACGAACCCGGACCCGTGATTTAACGGTCCAGGAGGGTCCGTAGGAAAATATGGGACTTGGGTGTATGCCCGGAATCGAATTCCGAGGTCCCAAGCCCGAGAAATGAATTTTTAAAGAAAATTGTTTTCTGAAAATAATAAAGGATTTTGGAAATGAATAATTATGTGAAAGCCGTGTTAGCGGGCCCGTATTATAGTTTTGGAGCCCGGAATAGGTTTATTATATGTTATGTGACTTATCTGTGATGTTTGGTGTAAAACAGACTCGAAATGACGGGTTTCAGATAAAAATCGGAATAATTAAGCTTTATGAAGTTTTAAGAAATTTTTATAAGTTTTGAGGTTTAATTCGTTGATTTTGACGATATTTTGATGATTTAAAAGCTTGAATAAGTCTGTAGGATGTTTTGGGAGTCGTGTGTGTTCTTGGTTTTGAGACCCGAGGGCTCGGGTGAGTTTCGGGCAGCTAACGGTATGTGAAATGCATGAAAAATCTGGTGTTCTTGGCCTGTTTCTGATGTCTGGTGTAATACCCTTCGCGAACGCGACCAAGGGCTCGCGAACGCGGCCAAGGGCTCGCGAACGCGAAGGGTAATTGGTGTGGCGTAGGTTTTGTTCTACGCGAACGCACGGGTACGGTCGCGAACGCGGAGCTATGGGGGTACTGCTCTACGCGAACGCAATGCCCCTTTCGCAAACGCGTAGTGTTATAGGGTGGGGTCTGGCGTCAGGTAGGTTTGTTCTTCGCTAACGCGGGCACAGGCTCGCGAACGCGGAAGGTTAGGGAGTCAGACCTTCGCGAAAGCGGCCCTGGCTCCACGAACGCATAGGTCCCAGCAGCTAACCCTTCGCGAACGTGGCCAGGGGCCCCCAAACGCGAAGGGTAATTTTGCCCAGTTATTAAAATACCCCAAAAATAGAATACCATACGGGAATATCACATTTTCAGCCTTCTTCCTCTCCTCCCACCCCCATTGACGATCCTCAAGCTAATTTCCCTCNGCGGCCAGGGGCCCGCGAACGCGAAGGGTAATTTTGCCCAGTTATTAAAAATACCCCAAAAATAGAATACCATACGGGAATATCACATTTTCAGCCTTCTTCCTCTCCTCCCACCCCCATTGACGATCCTCAAGCTAATTTCCCTCTATAAACACTTGGGTAAGTGATTCTAACACCAATTTCTTCCACTTTTTCTCCATAATCATTAGAATCTAGGCCTAAAATCCTAAAATCAAAGTAGAAATTAGGGGTNGGTAATTTTGGAAGAATGCTAGAAATTGAATATCTAGGCTATGGGATTGTGTTATTGAGTTTTTATTGATATTATTGAATTAATTATGCCTAGATATCGTTGTTTCGGAGTCAGCTTATAAAGGAAAGATGGTCTTAGAGGGTTGATTGATATACTTTGGACCGAGGTAAGTTTCTTGCCTAACTTTGGTGAGGGAATAGGTATTATTTGCTATGTGCTAACTGATTATCACGTTCATTGCATAGGTGAGGTGACGAGTACCTATGCAATGTGTGTCAAGCATGCCCGTGAGTCTAATTCGATAGAAATTGCAGTATTTCTTCCATGTTTAGCATATTATGAGATGGTCTTTACTTGGTAATTTATTCTTGATTGAAAGTATTGGCTGTTGAGTTTGAGAAGTGTTGATACGAATGATAATCCAAGTGTAGAGTATGCGATTGAGGTGATTGGTTATAGCTGAGACCCTTGCCGGGCATTTATTGAGTTATTAATTGATGTTTTCCCCTTGCCGGGTGATTTGAACTGTCTATTTCCACTATGCTGTACTCCTTGCCATTATATCTGTTATTGTTTGGTGAGGAAGAGTGTAAATAATGAAGGGTGATGCCTTGCAATGACATATGATTACATTGCATAGTGAGGAAGAGTGTAAAGCACGAAGGGTGATGCCGTGCCATGATTCATATTGATTATAAGCACGAAGGTTAATTTCGTGCCATGATTTCCATTGATTATATGCACGAAGGTTAATGCCGTGCCATGATTTACGTTGACTTACATTGTACATTGCATTGTGAGGAAGAGAGTAAAAGCACGAAGGGTGATGTCGTGCCATGATATTTGATTACATTGCATAGTGCGAAAGAGTGTAAAGCACGAAGGGTGATGTCGTTCCATGACATTTGATTACATTGCATTGTGAGGAAGAGAGTAAAAGCACGAAGGGTGATGTCGTTCCATGACATTTGATTACATTGCATTGTGAGGAAGAGAGTAAAAGCACGAAGGGTGATATCGTGCCATTGTTTTACATTTCTGGTACTTATACTTGTTTCGTTGGCTATTTTGTTAGATTGCCTCCCTTGTTCACTTATATCTGTCAATTTGACTGCTTCATTTCATTTGTTCCCCTTTATTGCTCCTGTATCCCTTACTTGTCTGCTTATCTCTTGCCTTGTATTATCTGTGTTACCTGCTGTAGAATAGGACAGGTTATCGTTATTGTCAAGTCTAGCCTCGTCACTACTTCGGCCGAGGTTAGGCTCGGCACTTACTTAGTACATGGGGTCGGTTGTGCTTATTCTACACTGCACTTCTTAATGTTGTGCAGATCCCGCATCCGGAACCAGTGGACCGTATTAAGGGAGTCACCTTCAGTCCACCTAGAGCTTCAAGGTATACCCGCTGGCGTTCATGGGCCTTGGTGTCTCTCCTTCATTTGGATTCCATATTGTCTTACTTTTTCTCCTAGTTTCAAGACGATTATATATTTCTTTTCAGACTCTATATTTAGAACTCAGTTTAGATAGGCCGTGAGGTTGTGACACCCTAGTTTTGGGTTTATGCGATGCTGTTATCTTTACTATGTCATTACGCATTTCAGAGTATTGTTACATTTCCGCTGTTAAAGTTATAAAGTATGTTGGATATTTCAGTCAAGATTCTGAAGGGTATTAATTTTACTACTGTTGAATTAATTCAAAAGTATTAATGTGTAGTATACGTTGGCTTGCCTAGCGCGTTCATTGTTAGACGCAGTCACGGTTTGAAAGTTGGGATTTCGGGTCGTGAAAAGTTGGTATTAGAGCTCTAGGTTGCTTAAGTCTCACAACTCAGGGACAACCTTGGTAGAGTCTGAGGGATCGGTACGGAGACGTATGTATTTATCCCCCAGAGGCTGCTAAGTTAGGATACTCCTCTTCTCTTCATACTCTGTCGTGCGTAGTATATTCTGTATACTGATTGAGTTTCCATTCTACTCTCTCGCAGATGGAGAGGACGCATGCTTTCCTTGGTTTTGCTCAGCAGCCCGACACTCCTGCTACAGCTCCTACGAGGGGCCGAGGTCGAGGACGAGGCCGTGCTAGAGGGCAAGGCCGGGGCAGGGATCAGCCTAGAGCAGCAGCCCCAGTGGAGGACCCTCAGGTCGAGTCTGACGAGGAGGTCCTAGTTCCGGCAGTCCCAGTTCGACCAGCACAGGTCCTAGAGGGGTTCATAGCTACCCTAGTGCTTCAGGACGCTCTTGTCCGTCTAGTAGGACTTATGGAGAGTGTGGCTCAGGCCGGTCTTCTTCCTACAGCACCAGTTGGATCTCAGGCCGGGGGAGGGACCCAGACTCCTATTATTCATACACCAGAGCAGGTTACCACTCAGTTTCAGACTCTGGCACCTCAGCCAGCCGGAGTAGCACAACCAGGTATTGCAGCACCTGTAGCTGAGGGAGCAGCTATGTCTGCAGATGCATTGTGGAGACTGGACAAATTTACCAAGTTATTCACTACTACTTTTACTGGTGCACCGTCAGAGGATCCACATGATTATTTGGACAGTTGTCATGAGGTTCTTCGAAACATGGGTATAGTCGAGTCCAATGGAGTTGACTTTGCTACTTTTTGACTATCTAGCGCAGCCAAGACTTGGTGGAGGGACTACTGCTTAGCCAGACCAGCTGGGTCTGCATCTTTGACTTGGGCTCAGTTCACAGAGGTATTTTTGGGGAAGTTCATTCCCATTACTCAGCGAGAGGATCTTAGGAGGTAGTTTGAGCGCCTCCTGCAGGGATCTATGTCTGTTACTCAGTACGAGACCAGGTTCATCGCTCTAGCCAGGCATGCGCTGATGATACTCCCCACTGATCGGGAAGGATTTCGGAGGTTCATAGAGGGATTGGCTTAGCCTATACGACTCCAGATGGCCAGGGAGTCGAGTACTGATATTTCATTCCAGGATGCGGTCGATGTAGCCAGGAGGATTGAGATGATTTTGTCACAGGGAGGTGGTTAGGGGACTGATAAGATACCCCGCCATTTTGGTAGATTCAGTGGAGCCTCATCTGGAGGTAGGGATTCTTTTAGCAGGGGTCATCCATCCCGACCTTTTTAGTCAGCACTTCATGTATCTCCCCGTGCACCGCCAGCTCATGTTAGTGCACAACCAGAATCTATCAGTGCACGGCCGCTTCAGAGTTACCAGGGTAGTTATCAGGGTCGTCAGGGCCAGTTCCCGAGTCATCAGCCACAGCAGTAGAGATCTTGTTATAGTTGTGGTAGCCCGGGGCACATTGTCTGATATTACCCCCGAGCTTCGAGTGGACCCCAGTATCAAGGTTCCCGTGCCTTGGTTCCCGCAGTAGGTGCACCCTTACCCTCTCATCCAGCTAGAGGTGGTGGTCGAGGTGCAAGAGGTGGTGGTCAGGTTCATAGAGGTTGAGCACAGGCCACGAGGGGTAGAGGCCAGGTTGCAGCAGGTAGACCTAGGGATGTTCATATTGGAGGGGCTTAGCCCCGGTGTTATGCTTTTCCTGCTCATCCTGATGCTGAGGCTTCTGATGTAGTTATTACAGGTAAAGTTTTAGTTTGCAGCCAAGAGGCTTCGGTGTTATTTGATCCGGGTTCTACTTTTTCCTATGTGTATTCATATTTTTCCCCTTATTTGAGTATGCCCCGTGATTCCTTGATTACTGCCGTACATGTGTCTACACCGGTGGGTGATTCTATAGTGGTATATCGAGTCTACCATGATTGCGTAGTAGTTATTGGTGGTCTGGAGACTTAGGTTGATCTTTTGCTTCTTGATATGGTTGACTTTGATGTTATATTGAGGATGGACTAGTTATCTCCCTATCATGATATCTTGGACTTTCATGCCAAGAAAGTGACATTAGTCTTGCAAGGAGTACCTCGTTTAGAGTGGAAAGGGACTCCTAGTTCTTCTTCTGGTAGAGTTATTTCTTATATGAAGGCTCGGCGCATGGTCGAGAAGGGTTGTTTTGCCTATTTGGCTTATGTTCGTGATTCTGGTGCTGAGATTCCTTCTATCGTGTCCGTGCCCGTGGTTTGTGAGTTTTCTGAGGTATTCCCTGCTGATCTGCCGGGTATGCCACCCCACAGGGATATTGATTTTTGTATTAAGTTAGCTGAGGGCACTCAACCCATTTCTACTCCCCTGTATCGTATGGCTCCGCTAGAGTTGAAGGAATTAAATGAGAAATTACATGATTTGTTAAATAAAAGCTTCATCAGGCCTAATGTATCTCCTTGGGGTGCTCCGGTATTATTCGTGAATAAGAAAGACGGCTCAATGAGGATATGTATTGACTATCGACAGTTGAATAAGGTTACTATCAAGAACAAGTATCCTTTGCCGAGGATTGATGATTTATTTGATCAGCTTCAGGGTGCTACGGTATTCTCTAAGATAGACTTGAGGTATTGTTATCATCAGCTGAGGATCAAGGCGTCTGATGTGCCCAAGACGACTTTTCGCACTTGTTATGGGCATTATGAGTTTTTGGTCATGTCATTTGGGCTGACTAATGCCCCCGCTGCTTTTATGGAGTTGATGAATCGGGTATTCAGGCCTTATTTGGACTCCTTTGTGATCGTGTTTATATATGATATTTTGATATACTCTCGCAGCCAATAGGAGCCTTAGAGTCGTCTTCCAGACTCTGAGAGATTGGCAGTTGTATGCCAAGTCTTCTAAGTGTGAGTTCTGGTTGAGTTCCGTGGCATTCTTGGGCCACGTGGTATCGGCAGAGGGCATTCAGGTGGATCCGAAGAAAGTTTCAGCAGTTAGAGATTGGCCTAGGCCCACTTCAGCCACAGAGATTCGGAGTTTCTTAGGCCTCGCAGAATATTAGCGCCAATTTGTGGAGGGGTTTTCATCTATAGCAGCCCCTATGACCAAGATGACGCAGAAGAGTGTTTAGTTCAGATGGTCTGAGGAGTGTGAAGCGAGCTTTCAGAAGCTCAAGACAGCATTGACCACAACACCAGTGTTGGTATTTCCCACAGGTTCAGGTACGTATACCGTGTATTGTGATGCTTGTTGGACTTGGTGCGGTATTGATGCAGGAGGGCAAGGTTATAGCCTACACATCCCGTCAGTTGAAGATTCATGAGAAGAACTATCCAGTCCATGATTTGGAGCTTGCAGCTATTATTCATACCTCGATGATTTGGAGGCACTATTTGTATGGGGTGTCGTGTGAGGTATTCACTGATCATAAGAGTTTGCAATACTTGTTTAAGCAAAAGAAGTTGAATATGAGGCAGAGGAGGTGGTTAGAGTTGTTGAAGGATTATGATATTACCATTCTCTATCATCCGGAAAAGGCCAATGTGGTGGTCGATGCCTTGAGCTGGAAGTCAGTCAGCATGGGTAGTTTGGTTTATCTATCAGTTGGAGAGCGACCTTTGGCTTTGGATGTTCAGGAGTTAGCCAATCGATTTGTTAGATTGGAGGTTTCTGAGGGTGGAAGTGTTTTGGCCCATATCGTTGCTCGTTCTTCATTGCATGATCGTATTCGCGCCAGGCAGTATGATGATCGGCATTTGTGTGCTCTTAGAGATGCGGTTCGGCATGGACGTGCCAAACAGGTCACAGTAGATGCTGAGGGAGTTTTGAGATTGCAGGGTCGCATATGTGTTCCTAATGTAGATGACATTCAAGAGTTGATATTGCAGGAGGCCCATAGTTCCTGGTATTCCATTCATCCGGGTGCCGCGAAGATGGACCAGGACTTGCGGCAGCATTATTGGTGGAGTAGAATGAAGAAGAATATTGTGGCTTATGTAGCTCGGTGCTTGAATTGTCAGCAGGTTAAATATGAGCACCAGAGACCCGGTGGTTTGATGCAGCAGATTCAGCTTCCCGAGTGGAAGTGGGAGCGTATCACGATGGATTTTGTAGTTGGACTTCCACGGACTCAGAGGATGGTTGATGCAGTATGGGTTGTGGTGGATAGGCTGACCAAGTCAGCACATTTCATTCCGGTGGCGGTTTCATCTTCAGCGGAGAAGTTAGCTCAGATCTATATGAGAGAGATTGTCAGATTGCACGGTGTGCCCTTATCTATCATATCAGACCGAGGTACTCATTTTACCTCCCATTTCTGGGGAGTATTTCAGAGAGAGTTGGGCACTCAAATTGAGTTGACCACGACATTTCATCCTCAGACGGACGGACAGTCCGAGCGCACTATTCAGATTTTGGAGGATATGTTTGGCATGTGTTATTGATTTTAGTGGTTGTGGGATCAGTTCTTGCCTTTAGCAGAGTTTGCCTACAGCACCAGTTACCAGTCGAGCATTCAGATGGCTCCGTATGAGGCATTGTATGGTAGGCGATGTCGGTCTCCAGTCGGATGGTTTGATCCCGGAGACGCTAGATTATTAGGTTCTGAGTTAGTCCAGGATGCCTTGGATAAGGTGAAGATCATTCAGGATAAGCTTCGTATAGCTCAGTCCACGCAAAAGAGTTATGCAGATCGCAGAGTTCGAGATTTGGCTTTCATGGTAGGAGACTAGGTGTTCCTTCGAGTGTCGCCTATGAAAGGCGTGATGAGATTCGGAAAGAAGGGAAAGTTGAGCCCTAGGTATATTGGTCCATTTGAGATATCGAACAAGGTAGGAGAGGTGGCCTACAAACTTGACTTGCCACCACATTTATCAGTCGTGCATCCAGTGTTTCATGTATCCATGCTCCGGAGGTATATTGTAGATCCATCTCATGTTCTTGACTTCAGCGGTGTCCAGTTGGACAAGGATCTGACTTATGAGGAGGAGCCGGTAGCTATATTAGATAGGAAGGTTTGCCAGTTGAGGTCGAAGAGTTACCCTTCGGTCCGTGTTCAGTGGAGAGGTCAGCCTGCCGGGGCAACTACTTGGGAGTCCGAGTCCGATATAAGGAGTCATTATCCCCATCTTTTCTCAGACTCATGTACTTTTCCATGTCCGTTCGAGGACGAACGTTTGTTTTAGAGGTGGAGATTGTGATGACCCAAAAGGTCATCCTAAGTAATTCCAGCTAAATCTGTGTTCCGAGGCCCCAAAAGCCTCTGTTAATCTCACATCGATATGCGTGTGCAGCCCGGGCATGTAGCTGGAAAGCTTCTATGTGAAAATTTGATAAAAATGGAATTTTTGAATTGAATAATTGAATAAAGTTGACTTTGGTCAACATTTTTTGTAAACGGACCCAGACCCGTGATTTGATGGTCCCGGATGGTCCGTCGGATAATATGGGACTGGGGCGTATGCCCGGAATCGAATTCCGAGGTCCAAAGCCCGAGAAATGAATTTTTAAAGAAAATTATTTTCTGAAAGTAATAAAGGATTTTGGAAATGAATAATTATGTGAAAACTGTGTTACCGGGCCCGTATTATGGTTTCGGAGCCCGGAACAAGTTTATTATATGTTATGTGACTTATCTAAGAATTTTGGTGTAAAACGAACGCGAAATGACGGGTTTCGGATAAAAATCGGAATAATTAAGTCTTATGAAGTTTTAAGAAATTTCTATGAGTTTTGAGGTTTAATTCATTGATTTTGACGATATTTTGATTATTTAAAAGCTTGAATAAATCTGTAGGATGTTTTGGGAGTCGTGTGTGTTCTTGGTTTTGAGACCCGAGCGCTCGGGTGAGTTTCGGGTAGCTAACGGTATGTGAAATGCATGAAAAATCTGGTGTTTTTGGCATGTTTCTGATGTTTGGTGTAATACCCTTCGCGAACGCGGCCAAGGGCTCGCGAACGCGAAGGTTAATTGGTGTGGCTTGGGTTTTATTCTACGCGAACGCACAGGTACGGTGGCGAACGCGGAGCTATGGGGGTACTGCTCTACGCAAACGCGACGCCCCTCTCGCGAACGCGTAGTGATATAGGGTGGGGTCTGGAGTCAGGTATGTTTGTCTTCGCGAACGCAGGCAGAGGCTCGCGAACGCGGAAGGTTAGGGAGTCAGACCTTCGCGAACGCGGACCTGGCTTCGCGAATGCGTAGGTCCCAGCAGCTAACCCTTCGCGAACGCGGCCAGGGGCTCGCGAACGCGAAGGGTAATTTTGCCCAGCTATTAAAATACCTCAAAAACAGAATACCATATAGGAATATCACATTTTCAGCCTTCTTCTTCTCGTCCCACCCCCATTGACGATCCTCAAGCTAATTGCCTCCATAAACACTTGGGTAAGTTATTCTAACACCAATTTCTTCAACGTTTCTTCCATAATCACTAGAATATGGGCCTAAAATCCTAAAATCAAAGTAGAAATTAGGGGTTTTGGGTAGAGTTAGGTTTTTGGAAAAATTGGGTGATTCGACCTCAATTTGGGGTCAGATCTTGAAAAAAATTATATATTTTAACTCGTGGGGTTATCGGTGATTGGGTTTTGGTCCGAACCTCGAGTTTGGACCAAGCGGGTCAGGGGTCAAATTTCGGTAATTTTGGAAGAATGCTAGAAATTGAATATCTAGGCTATGGGATTGTGTTATTGAGTTTTTATTGATATTATTGAATTAATTATCCCTAGATATCGTTGTTTCAGAGTCGGATTATAAAGGAAAGACAGTCTTAGAGGGTTGATTGTTATACTTTGGACCGAGGTAAGTGTCTTGTCTAACTTTGGTGAGGGAATAGGTATTATTTGCTATCTGCTAAGTGATTATCACGTTCATTGCATAGGTGAGATGACGAGTATCTATGCAATATGTGTCAAGCATGCCCGTGAATCTAATTTGATAGAAATTGCAGTATTTCTTCCATGTTTATCATATTATGAGATTGACTTTACTTGGTAATTTATTCTTGATTGAAAGTATTGGCTCTTGAGCTTGAGAAGTGTTGATACGAATGATAATCCAAGTGTAGAGTATGCGATTGAGGTGATTTGTTATAGCTGAGACCCTTGTCGGGCATTTATTGAGTTATTAATTGATGTTTTCCCCTTGCCGGGTGATTTGAAGTGTCTATTTCCACTATGATGTACTCCTTTCCATTATATCTGTTATTGTTTGGTTAGGAAGAGTGTAAAGCACGAAGGGTGATGCCGTGTCCATGACATCTGATTACATTGCATAGTGAGGAAGAGTGTAAAGCACGAAGGGTGATGCCGTGTCCATGACATCTGATTACATTGCATAGTGAGGAAGAGTTTAAAGCACGAAGGGTGATGTCGTGCCATGATATTTGATTACATTGCATAGTGAGGAAGAGTTTAAAGCACGAAGGGTGATGTCGTGCCATGACATTTGATTACATTGCTTTGTGAGGAAGAGAGTAAAAGCACGAAGGGTGATGTCGTGCCATTGTTTTACATTTCTGGTACTTATACTTGTTTCGTTGGCTATTGTGTTAGATTGCCTCCCTTGTTCACTTCTATCTGTCAATTTGAGTGCTTCATTTCACTTGTTCCCCTTTACTGCTCCTGTATCCCTTACTTGTCTGCTTATCCCTTGCCTTGTATTATCCGTGTTACCTACTGTAGAATAAGATAGGTTATCGTTGTTGTCAAGTGTAGCCTCGTCACTACTTCGGCTGAGGTTAGACTTGGCACTTACTCAGTACATGGGGTCGGTTGTACTAATGCAACACTGCACTTCTTAATATTGTGCAGATCCCGCATCCGGACCTCTTGGACCGCATTGAGGGAGTAACCTTCAGTCCACCCAGAGCTTCAAGGTATACCCGCTGGCGTTCGTGGGCCTTGGTGGCTCTACTGCATTTGGACTCCTTATTGTCTTACTTTTTCTCCTAGTTTCAGGACGATTATATATTTCTTTTTAGACTCTGTATTTAGCACTCAGTTTAGATAGTCCGTGAGGTTGTGACACCCAGGTTTTGGGTTTATGCGATGCTGTTATATTTAATACGTCATTACGCATTTCAGAGTATCGTTACATTTCCGTTGTTAAAGTTATAAAGTATGTTGGATATTTCAGTCAAGATTCTGAAGGGTATTAATTTTACTACTGTTGAATTGATTCAAAAGTATTAATGTGTAGTATACGTTGGCTTGTCTAGCGGGTTCAACGTTAGACGCAGTCACAGTCTGAAAGGTGGGATCTCGGGTCGTGACAGAATAAGACGATTTAGTTATTCCCAACCTTCAAACTTTCAATTCCTCAGTTCTAGGTGCAACAATCAGGTAAAATTTCTAAATCCTTGATTTTCTTCTTCTTCTTCCTCTTCCCCAATTTTTTCTCAAAAACCTAGGGCTGGGAAGAAATTCAAGTTTTTTGTGCACAAAATGTTAGAAATCACTAGTTTCGTGTTGTCATTTGCTGGGTGAGGTTGGTTGAGAGTATTAATCCAACTATGGGTTAGAAATTTGAGAAATATTTGAGTGCCATTGATGTTTAGAAACAGGTGTAACATTTTGAGTTTAGACTTTGGAATTCCTTTTCATTTTTGTGGTTGTATGTGATGTTCATTGCATGATTTAGTGTGTGTTGATACCCAATTTTTTCTCAAAATATTTTATTTGCATATATACCTTCAAAATCATGCTTTCATAGCAATTGGTATTTTTCTATAATTTTCCCCATATTTTTACTAATTTATTTTAGTTTATCCAGCATTTTATTTCAAATAATTAATTACAAAAATTGCATTACAAATGATTTCAAAAGCATTTCCTGATTTAATGTATTATTTTTGGTCCTATTAGGACCAAATTATTTTACAACTAGCCAAATTGGCACTCTTTGGCTATAATTGCAATAACTTTGCAATTATAGCCCAATCATATGTTTTATACCATTTTTATCCAATAATTAGTAATTTTATATTTTAAAATACTAATTAATCATTTTAATTTATTTTCTAAGCATCAATTTAATTTTTTTATAATTATCAGCTATATTTATAAATTGTTTTAGCTAATTTAAGTGGGTATTTAACAATTCGCCACCATTATTTCAATTATAGCCTAAAACTAGCTTAACCCCTAACCCAATTAAAATAACCCAACAGACCCAAGCCCAATTCCTATATTACCCGGCCCAATCCTGATTCAATCTCGACCGTTGATCAAATCTGATCAACGGTCCAGATATTCCCTTCCATAATTAAACCTAAAGACTACCCTCCCCCTCTTTCATTTCCCCTCACTCACTCTGTCATCTCAACTCTCTCATCTCTCTCATCTCTCTCTGAACGCTTCACCTTCTAGACATATCTCCTCCCTTCTCCGGTCGTCGCCTTGTCGGAAAACATGGTGGTTTCACCACCCACAGCCTCATGGCTCCCTCCTTAACGTTTGTCACTATTTTGAAGCCCTCAAGTGAACTAGAGGCGGTTCATTCACCTCCTATGATCTCATGCCGTTTTCGACCATCCATGGTCGTCCGAGTAAGATCCTACCACTTTCCGGTTAAAACCAGTGACTTTTGAGTTTTTCTTCTCCTCTCTGGGTTCTCGCTTTGAAACCCTAACTTCTAAACTTCCGATTCATTTAGATCTTTAACAGTGAGTTCTTTCCATGTTTTATTTAAAGAGTTTCAGTTTCCTAAATGATTCTTCATTTTTCAAGCTAGGGTTTCTAAAATCTTTTTCAAAACAGTCCTCTTTCTAATTTCTTAGTGTTATTTTATGGTTTTTACCAGGTATAAACATGATTTACGCTTTTCCCTTTCTGTTTGATTCATTTTGATAAACCCCCCCAAATATTTTGTTATAATCCGCGATTCTGAGTCTATTTGCGATAATGATTGACCTGTTCTAGTAGTCATGACTACTTTGCTTTCATGTGTACTGTGTGATTTTGTAATTTTTGTTCTATGCTTGCTGTTAGAGTTTCTGACTCTTCGTCACTTCTGCCTAAATCAGTTTGTTCTGCTAGGTCCTTCAAATATTTGCTATGTTCTAATGTGAATCCCTAATTTTGTGATTAGGGTTTCTGATTTTTTCCTTAATGTGTGTTTATTCCGTTTAAATCAGTACTATTTTGTCACTTTGAATCCTTGAATAATTGTGATTAGTACTTTACTGATTTTTACACAATATTCTCTACTGATTTTGAGTGTTTCCTTAAATATGTGATATTCTTCCTAATTGATGCTGGTTTCTAGTGATTTGAATCTCATTCGAGGTTTTCTTGTTTATTTCCAGAATTTCCTGCCTTATTTCTATGAATAATTCTATCAAATTAATTCGTACATTCTTTGCTTAATTAGAGTATTCTGAACTTAGCCTCTATTACATGTCTCATACTTTGCTGGAATTATACGATTCTCTTTCCTTATTTAATCATTGTCTGTTATCGTTTGTATATGACTCCTTAATTAAAGGGAGTACTTACACTAATTGATGTTTACTTCCTCAATGGTGCTGAACTATTATTTCTTTACCTTATTTCTGCTTATTTTAAAAACTATATATACTCTACTCTCTCAGTAGCATAACACGCGAACAGACATTGTTCGATTCTCTCTTACACACAAACATACTCTCTTCTGTTCTTCTTCTGATTACTTTCTATTATCAGTCGGATGCAAGCCACGACTGATTGTTCTACTCTTTAAGTTCTTCATCCTTTGTTTCACATCTACTATCTGGTATGTCCTAATTACATTCGAGTTTAAAAAACAACATGTTTCTCTTAGTGTTTCAATTCATCTTGTTTATGATATGTTTCTACTTATGGTTTTACTGTGGATTTTGCACTTAACTTGATTACACTATTATCCATATTACATATTAAGAATCCCCCCCTAGACTCAGCATGTTTATTACCCCCTTTAATCATGTTTCAATGTGATTCTGCCCCACTTATGTCTTCTTTGATTCGCGGCACACAACAATCTGCACTATATGTTACTTAATCTCTATGTAGTCCTGAACCGATGCTGAACCTATGCGTGACTCTGTCATTGTGTATTTTCCCTATATGCTTCATACATGTCCCCAAACCCTCATTCCCCTACATGTGATTGTTAAACTTGTTCTGGTTCTTGTCTTTTGTCCTATATGTACTGTTGTGATTCTGAGACTCTGATTGTCTTACCCTTTTTACTTCAAACTGTTTTCACTAAAGCAAAACTCTTCTATTGTTCTTCAAAGCTTATTTCAAAGCAGCCTATTTTCAAAAGCCGTTCTCCTACTTAATCTTTTCAAAACTATGTCAAGCACTCTCACTATACTCTTAGAAACTTAGGTTCTACCCCTCTAATGTGTGACTGCTTTGGGATCCCTATGAGATCCCTCTAAACTCTGATGCATTAGAGCTGGCATTTCCACACTGCACTTACTATTTATGGTTATGAAAATCTAGGTGTGGGCAGTGCCCGGGATCTCTTGAGGTCATTAGGGAACTGTGACACACCCAAATTATATGAAAGGATGTGAAACCTGCTGGCATTGAGAATTCTGGAGATCTTGGGCCTATTGGTAGGCTCCCTATAGTATAACTTCTTCTTTTCTTATTTATTTATGTAATTCATGCAAATGGTCTGTAATAATTATTTGTAAACGACTATTGGGGGCGGATAGTGAAAAGGTAAAGGGTAACTATGCATGTCAAAGGGTAGAACTCATGTCCTTAGGTTTACATTTCCTATTGGCGCAATAGAACTCATGTTTAGGATTAACATGTGCAAAGCATATCATGCATTGGAAATCATGCTTCCTAGGTTTCATGTCTATTGTTCCAGCATATCATTTGATATTACTGTCATATCACTTAGAAAATCCCGCATTAGGGTAAATAATGCTAATAATCGGTATCTCTTGCAATTATATTTCATACTGCTATGCACACTTAGCAATCGAGTCCTTAGGATAACACTAATAGACTGCCACTGTTACATCTTCTATAATCATGCCTAGTGTTGTAATTATTGTGCATTTGGAGATCGTGCTAAGCATTTCTGCATATGCATCATTCTGCATCTCTACCTGTGCATTAGATATCATGTTATAGGATCCTATTCGCTCAACTACACCTAGTCTAACTACTGGTGCATAAAAAAGGTATAAAACAACTTCACTCAGTTTCTCTAAAACAACTGGCAATAATTTTGTGCTTTGCAGTACCTAGAACAACATGTTTAGGTAACAATTTACAACAGTTTCTCTAATAATTCTGGTAATTAGTATACTGTCACGCCCCAAAACTGAGGGAGGGGACCGGCGCCTAACCGAGTGACCCGGTCAAGCAAGCCTGATTAGCCTTTCCTACTCGACTCGTTTCTCCTCGAGTTTATAACATACATTATTTACATGAGGTAGCAAGAGACAGATCAAAAACATATATTCATAACATTAAGTTCATTTTCCTTTTTCACCATTACCAACATTAGATCTTTCAAAACATACATACTAATTACGATAGTCGCGATACGGTATCACGGTTATGAGAAAATCCCACAACTACCCAAAATACATTCACAACCCACATGAGTGTCTACAAACCCTCTAAGAGTATGGAGAAATAAACATAGACCTGCCGGCAACAAGGCCCCGACTATACCTAAAAAAAAAGGAACAACATGTACAAAGGAGATCAACATGTAACTACACATGGCCCCGGGAGGAAATGGGGCTCACCAGAACTGCTAAAGGGAGGAAGAGAAAGCACCACTATCGTCGATCGGCTCTACCTGCTACAGAACCACCTACATCCATTTGAAAGATGTAGCGCCCCCGGCAAAAGGGACGTTAGTACCATTGAATAGTAATAGTATGTATGGACAATCTCTACTCTAGACAGGATAAACGTCAACATGCAATGATACAAATAGAGACATCATTTAGCGATTCACCAAAGTAGGGGAAAACAAAAATAAAAGTCACCATGATTCTTATCCCGTTTTTCCATCTTTTGGTTAATGATCTTTTAAGTTCAAGTGTTATTATTATTATTATTAATATACCACCATGTCATTTTCACACGAAGTCCGGTCTCGGCCCGACCGACTAAGCCATCCTAGGTGAGGCACCAACAACATCATAACTCATATGATCATCGTGGCATTTTCACACGGATTCCGGTATCTCACCGGCTGGATCCGGTCTCTCACCGACGGGGTCATCTAAACTGAAACAGTGTGGTAATAATCAATATCATATCTCAATCCTAATGTTTTGATGTGTACGACATGGAGTCCGATCTTGGCATGATCGGCTAGGACATCTCAACCTAGGACATCACCCATCATTTCTTTGATCTTTTAGTTCACTTTTATCATTTTCCATCTTTTGATTCACAAGTCATATCATTTCACTCTTGTGATTCATATTTCATATCATTACGATCCCTTGATCCATATTTCATATCACTTCAATCCTTTGATTCATATTTCGTATCATTTCAATCCTTCACATCTACCACAACCATCACAGAAGAGGATTTGCACACGTAGTAAAAGAAGGAGCATAATGATCACAAGTCATACCCTTAAATGTCATAATAATATGGGAATTACATAGTACGACATAGAAGCAAAAACTTCCCAACTTGACACATAAGGCACATAAATTCCATAGAGCATCAAACAAGAGAACATACCTGGAAAGCGAACACCAATAGGTTTATCCTACAAAGATTAGAGTTAGCATACATACCTCGATTTGGGATTTTCCTTAATTTCTACCACAATCACTGGACCTTCTAGCACCTTAAATATAGTTCACAATGTGGCACAATTGAACTTAGAATTAGGAATAATGATCAAGTCTTGAACTAACTTGAGCTTTTTAACAAACACTAGGTGTTCCTTTAGATTGAAGAGCCTCTTTTTAGTGAAAGATTACTCTAACCCATTCCCCTCACTAGATTATGACTAGTTGGTTACATGCATGTAAGAATCCTACCCCCATCTTCATGAACTCACCTAACTATGTTTCATTTTATCAAAAATCTGGAAATTAAGGTTGATGGGGTAGAAGCTTACCTCTTGTAGTGAAGAAAATGGTGTCGTACTCGATCAATTCTAGGCATGAGTAGTGATGGTGGATCAAATTGATGAAGTTGGGACTCTCTTGTAAAGACCCGTAAAATTTCTTAACTAAAACGATGCCCGAATAGGTCCGCTTATTGATATAACTGTAGAAATTCTTAAAACGGACCCCTTTGGAGTGAAAAGTACCCCAGGACTTAAAAGATAGATTTTTTCAGAATTGCACGGATCTACGGTCCACTATGCGATCACAGATCATGTATGCGGACCGCATAGTGGTCGCATACTTGGACAGTTTACTGTCCATTTTGAGGACACCTATGCAGCCCATAATGCGATCGCATTTCATGAATGCGGGCCACATAGTTGCCGCATTCCTGGGCAGTCTGCTTCTCTTTTTGGCCCAACTGAGGGCCACTTATGTGACAGTTCTGTGGACCGCATAGCAGGAATGTGATGGCATTCTTGACCGCATATCTACATCGGGGCTTCTAATTTCTAATTTTAAAACTCGACCCCTAGCTTAATAAAACACCCATCCCCTTCATTTTTAACGACTTTCTGACTAAAATAGAGAGAAGTGAGAGTGGGTTCTAGTGAGAGAAAGTCACCATCTTCACCAAATTGATCTTCCATCTCTACACAGGCCTGGAAATTAATCGAGTAACATCATCTTCTTCACCATAAGAGGTACGTTTCCACCCTATTTTCCCTTAATTCGTAGTTTATAGTTAAAATGGAACACATATAGGTTAGTTATTGGAAATGAGAGTTAAAGACCTTGCATGCATGTGATTAATCTACCATAATCTAGTAAAGGGAAGTAGGTTAAAGTAATCTTCCATAAAAAAAGGGTTATGCAATCAAAAGGAACACATAGCGTTTGATAAAATGCCCAAATGAATTCAAGTCATATTCATGATTCCTAATTCTAGGTTTAAATGTGTCACATTGTAAATTAGATTGAAGGCGCTAGAATGTCCGGTGATTTGAGATACAAATTAAGGAGATATTCCAATTCGAGGTATGTATGGCTAACTCTAAACTCCATAGGATAAACCTGTTGTGTCCACTTTCCGGGTATGATTCTCTTGTTGATTTCCTTTGGAATTTATGTGTTCTATGTGCTTAATTAAGGAATTCTTTTTTCTATGTTGTTCCATGCTACTACCATGTCGTTTTTCTAATGGAGTGTATAAATGGTGATCATCAAGTTCCCATTTTACTATGTGTGTGATCCTATTATATGACGAGTGTGGTAAATGTGAAAGGATGGACTGATGTGGAATATGAATAAAGATATTATTATGATTTGAAAATATGAATCAAGTGGTTGAATTGATACAAAATATGAATCAATGGATTGGGAAGTTGTGGAATATGAATTAAAGGATTGGATTGACATGAAATATGAATCAAATGATTCTAATGATATGAAAGATGAATCAAAGAATGATATGTGTTGGGGATCAAAATGGATAAAAATGATAAAAGCGACCTAAAATATCCATGAATCGACAGGAGAATGTCCTAGGGGTGAGATGGCATATCCGACCGGGCTGGGATCGGACTCCATGCCGTACACATGGAGACTTGATATTGTGATATGATGATGATTATTGTCCTAACTGTTTCAGTTGAGATGGCCTAGCCGATCGGGCAGAAATCGGACTCCGTGTGCATATGCCACGGTGTTAGCATAGCCGATCCGGGCAGAGATAGGACTCCGTGTGAACGTGCCACGGTGGTGATATGAGATGTGATGATATTCGCACCTCACCTAGGATGCTTAGACGATCGGGTAGAGATAAGACTCTGTGTGACAACGACACAGTGGATCAGTAATAATAATAACAAGATGAAACTTAAAATAACAATAACCAAAAGATGGTAAAACGGGATGAGGGATGTGGTAATTCTTGTTTGTGTTTTCCCTTGCTTGGGTGTATTGTTGTATGATGCCTCTACTTGTGTTTGACTGTTGATGTTTATCCTATCTAGAGTAGGTTTGTTCATACATGCTAGTACTATTTAATGGTACTAACGTCCCTTTCGCCGGGGGCGCTACATCTTTTAAATAGATGTAGGTGGTTCTGTAGCAGGTAGTGTTGATCGCCGATAGTGGTGTCTTCCCTCCATCCCTTCAGCAGTTCGGGTGAGCCCCACCTCCTCTCGGGGGTGTGTGTAGTTCATGTTGACTCATTTTGTACCATATCGAGTCTTGTTATCCGGATCTCTCGGTGTTCTACAGGTGTGGAGTGAGAGTTCATATTCAGCGAGATTGTCGTGCGCCCAGTGAGGGAAGGGGTTGGGGGTTTTCTCACTCATCTGGCTCTTCAGTCACCACATCTTCAGGGCATCCTCTAGCTCCATCGGGGCGTGGTGCAGTTAGGGGTGGAGCTTGAGGTATGGGTGGACCTAGCCGATTCTATGCTTTGAATGGTCGCCAGAACGCTGAGTCTTCTCTAGATGTTGTTACAGGTATTCTGACTGTTCAAGCACTTGATTGTTACGCTCTTATTGATATGGGGTCCTTCTTGTCTTATGTTACCCCGTTTATTGCTTAAAGTTTTGGGATAGAACCCGAACAACTTCATGAGCCGTTCTCTGTAACGACTCCGGTTGGTGATTCCATTACAGCCGCGCGAGTCTGTAGGCATTGTGTTGTCACGGTATGTGGACGCGTTACCACAACCGATCTTATTGAGCTTGGGATGGTAGATTTTGATATTTTTATGGGAATGGACTGGCTTTATTCGTGCTTCGCTAAACTTGACTGCCGAACCAGAATCATGGGGCTAGAGTTTCCTAATGAGCTGGTTATTGAGTGGAAAGGAAATGGTGTGGTGCCGAAGGGTAGGTTTATTTTCTACCTTAAGGCCTCGAAAATGATTAAAAAGGGGTGTGTCTATCATTTGGTCCGGGTTGCGGACACCACCTTAGGGGTGCCTGCTCCCGAGTCCGTGCCTGTTGTGAATGAGTTTCTTGAAGTATTATCGGACTAGCTTCCAGGGACTCCGCAAGATAGAGAGATTGATTTCGGGATTGATGTACTACCAGCTACGCAGCCAATATCTATTCCACCATACAGAATGGCGCCAACAGAGTTGAGGGAGTTAAAGGAGCAGCTGAGGATTAATTAGAAAAGGGGTCCATTCGGCCGAGCGTGTCGCCGTGGGGGGCTCTAGTTCTTTTCGTTAGAAATAAAGATGGGTCGCTTCGGATGTGTATCGATTATCAGCAGCTCAACAAAGTCACTATCAAAAACAAGTATCCGTTGCCTCGAATAGATGATTTGTTTGATCAATTTCAAGGTGCGAGGTTCTTCTCCAAAATTGATTTACGGTGTGGGTATCATCAGTTGAAGATCAGAGAGCAGGATATTCCTAAGATCTCTTTCAGGACTCGTTATGGTCATTTTGAATTTTTGGTAATGTCCTTTGGGCTGACCAATGCTCCAGCAGCTTTCATGGATCTTATGAATCGGGTTTTCAAGCCATTTCTAGAATCCTTCGTGATTTTTTTATTGATAACATCTTTGTCTATTCGCAGAGCCGGGAGGATCATGTTAACCATCCTAGGGCAGTTCTGCAGACTCTTCATCATCACCAGTTGTATGCTAAATTTTCGAAATGTGAGTTTTGGCTAGAATCAGTCACCTTTTTGGGTCATGTTGTTTCCAGAGAAGGGATTCAGGTTGATCCCCAGAAGATCGCGGTACTGAAAGATTGTCCTAGACCAACGACCCCGACAGAGATTCACAGTTTCTTGGGTCTAGCTGGGTATTATCGGAGGTTTGTGGAGGGATTCTCTACCCTCGCCTCCCCATTGCCTAAATTGACGCAGAAAGCGGTGAAGTTCCAGTGGTCCGACGCTTGTGAGAAAAGTTTTCAGGCATTGAAGTCGAGATTGACTTCGGCACCGGTATTGACCTTGCCAGAAGGTATAGAGGGATTTGTGGTTTATTGCGATGCTTCAAGGGTTGGTTTCACGTGTGTGTTGATGCAACATTGGAAGTTTATCGCGTATGCTTCAAGGCAACTCAAGAATCACGAGAAGAATTATCCAACGCATGATTTGCAGCTTGCAGCAGTGGTTTTTGCATTAAAACTTTGGCGGCATTATCTTAATGGGGTCCACGTGGACGTGTTCTAAGACCACAAGAGTCTTCAGTATTTATTCAAGCAGAAGGAGCTGAATCTAAGGCAGTGGAGGTGGTTAGAATTGCTTAAGGATTATGATATGAACATCGTGTACCATCCAGGGAAGGCGAATGTTGTGGCCGACACTCTCAGTCGGAAGTCTATGGGTAGTTTGGCTCATTTTGAAGCGGATCAGAGGCCGTTGGCTCTGGAGCTTTATAAATTGGACAGTTTGGGGGTTTGTCTCTCGACCTCAGACGAAGGGGAGATTATGGTGCATAGTGGATCAGAATCGTCACATGTAGCGGAAGTCAAAGAAAAGCAGTTTATTGATCCAGCATTGGCACAGTTGAAGAAGGCAGTTCTGAATAACAAGATTTTGGCATTTTCACTCGGCATCGATGTTGGGGTATTGCGATGTCAAGGTAGGCTATGTGTTCTAGATGTGGATAATCTTCGGGAGAGGGTAATGGCGGAGGCTGATAGCTCCAAGTATTCTGTGCACCTAGGTTGTACGAAAATGTATCATGATCTACGGGAAATTTATTAGTGGAGCGGTATGAAGAGGGATGTGGTGGACTTCGTGTCTAGATGTCCAAATTGTCAGCAGATGAAGTCCGAGCATCAGCGGCCCGGTTGATTAACTCAGCTTATGGAAATACCAACGTGGAAATGGGAAATTATTAATATGGATTTCGTGGTAGGGTTTCCTCGCACTCAGCAAGTTTGACTCAATTTGGGTGATAGTGGATCGACTCACCAAATCAGCTCACTTTTTTACCAGTCAAGTCCACCGATACTGCAGAACGATACGCTTAGTTGTATATCAAGGAAATAGTCAGACTTCATGTCACTCCAATTTCTATTATCTCGGATCGAGGGGCCAGTTCACAACTAATATTTGGAGGAAATTTCAGCAAGGTTTGGGTACTCAGGTGAATCTCTGCACGGCTTTCCATCCACAGACTAATGGTCAAGAGGAGCGGACTATTCAGACGCTTGAAGACATGTTACGGGATTGTGTTTTAGATTTCAAAGGTAGTTGGGATGACCATTTGCTTCTTATCGAATTTGCTTACAATAATAGCTTTCATGCTAGTATTCAGATGGCCCCATTTGAGGCATTGTACAGAAGAAGGTGTAGATCTCCGATTGGATGGTTCGAAGCTGGTGAGACGGAATTGTTAGGGCCAGATCTTGTGCACCAAGCTATGGAAAAAGTTAGAGTCATTCAGGAGAGGATGAAAACTGCTCAGAGTCTTCAGAAATCCTATGCGAATGTTCGTCGAAGAGAATTGGAGTTCCAGGTAGATGATAGTTCGGGAAGAAAGGGAAATTGAGCCCTAGGTACGTCGGGCCATATCGGATCGCTCAAATGATAGGACGGGTGGCTTATAGGCTCGAATTGCCCCTTGAAATGTCATTAGTGCACCCGGTGTTCCATGTGTCTATGTTGAAGAAAGTGGTTAGAGATCCATCTTCCATCGTGCCAGTTGGGACTATTTAGGTTAATGAAGAGTTATCATACGAGGAGGCTGTGGTTGCTATTCTTGATAGGCAAGTCCGTAAATTGAGAAACAAAGAGATTGCTTCAGTTAAAGTGTTGTGGTGAAGTCAACAAGTCGAGGAAGCCACGTGGGAAGCAGAGAAAGAAATGAGAGAAAAATATCCCCATCTATTTGAACAAGTCTAGTAGTGATCGTGCGAACTATTGTCCCAAGGCAATTTGATGTTGTATTCAGATTCGTGCAAAGGCACCCCATTTTCCCCCTAATTGCCTTATTGTTGTAACTTTCCAATGTGTGCTAAAATGTATATGATGTTATTAATTGGGTAGTGTTCAACCCTTGAAGTAAATGAAATTTTTTTGAGACTTATGTGATAGGCAAAATGATTAATAGTAGTGTAGATTGGTAATGATTAATTGAAATATACATACGGTGTATTACGGTGATCGAATCGTATGGGACTCACTAAAAGGACCAAATTATGTGCAAGTGTGTGCCACTAATTGAATCATATGCTAATTTGTGATGTGAAGAGAATGAACTATGTGTAGTTGTCAAAGTGATTGGATATGTGCAAATGTTGAGGTAATGAATTGTATACCAGTTGTAGGGATAACGTAAACTGTGTAATGATGCTTGGAAATGTGTTTTGGGGGCTCTTTGACAAGTAGATTGTTACACCCCATTTTTCGTACGTGAGAGTACATCGTAAGTCAATTGAGTAAGCTCAAAAATAAGATTATATTTGATGGAATATATAGTAAGTTAATAATGTTACCTTGGAGGTTACAAATATTTAAGATCTTGAATAACGAGTACCAACAGGATTGGAAAGCTTAGAAGCTAAACCAATTGAAGAAAATAAGATTCGTCGAAAGTCGACGAGTTTGAAATGTTACAACATGTACTTTAGGGTAATACTATGGTTCATTACATAATAAGGAGTTTATGT
>ML247401.1:3474-17356 GCA_005239495.1 Nicotiana undulata | reverse complement strand
AACTCCATTTTCCTCACTTGGACCCGAAACCAATCAAATCAAACCCGTTTTACACCAAAACTCACAGATAGGACAAACGACATATAATAAACCTGTTCTGGGCTTTGAAATCATAACACGGGCCCGATAACAAGGTTTTCACATAATTATTCACTTTCACATTCCTTTAATATTTTCAGAAAACAATTTTCTTTAAAAAATTCATTTTCTCGGGCTTGGGGCCTCGGAATTCGATTCCGGGCATACGCCCAAGTCCCATATTTTCTTACGGACCCTCCGGGACCGTCACATCATGGGTCCGGATCCGTTTACCAAAAATGTTGACCAAAGTCAACTTTATTCAATTATTCAATTCAAAAATCTCATTTTTATCAAATTTTTTTACATGGAAGTTTCCCGGCTACCTGCCCGGGCTGCGCACGCATATCAAGGTGAGATTAACGGAGGCTTTCGAGGCCTCGGAACACAGATTTAACTGGAATTACTCAGGATGACCTTTTGGGTCATCACAAAAAGGTTTCATTAGAGTTAGCTATGTATCATATTTAATTATCGCGTATCTTGTTTATTGAGATACTAAGTATTTCTCTTTGCCCCTTGTATTAACTGATAACTTTGTAAACGTTGATGAGATGCTGAAACTATCACGATCCAAAACACTAACTCAGGTCGCGATGACGCCCAATACCGTAGTTAGGCAAGCCAGTTCCAGTTAACTAATGGGTTTCATTTAATTTAGCAAAAACATTTCCATCACTTACTTGATTTAATTTCAAGACATTAAATGAAGGTGAATAATTTAGGCAAATTTCAACAGAAACAACCATAAGAGTCATAATTTAATATTTACAACCCAAAAATATAATGTCTACTACGTGTGTGCCAGGAACTGGTGTCATAAGTGTACATGCATCTAGTAGAATGAGAATCCAAAAGAATACAAGTCTAGCCTACTGTCTGAGGAAATATAGACAGATATAACAAAAGAAATAAACTCCAAGGCGCTGCTGGAAGTGGTGAGGGAAAGCATCTCACCGAGAAGTCTCGACCAGGTATAAATCAGGAACGAGCTCCGGACTGATACCCAGATACACCTGCCTCAGAACCTGTACAATTAAGTACAGAAGCGTAGCATGAGTTGTCACGACCCAAATTTCCAACCTTAGGGATCGTGATGGCGCCTAATACCACACTTGCTAGGCAAGCCAATATTAGAGTTCGATTAGCTATTTACCTTTGATTATCCATTTAAATATAATAAATAATTTCAAACATAAAATAATAAACACTTAAATAAACCGAGACACGAACTAATTAAATAAGTAAGTCTAGAACTACCCAAGGGTCTGATGTCACAATTCACGAACTACTAAAGAATACTACAAATAATGAGCTGAAAAAAATAGTGTAACTGTTCTGAATATAATAAAACAGTTTTATAAAAATAGGAGAAGACTCTCGGGATCTACGAACGCCGGCAGAAGTACCTCGTGTCTCCGAATAAATGAATATCTGCTCTAAATATCTCTATTGTTGGTCGATACCTGGATCTTCACAAAAGAGTGCAGAGTGTAGTATTAGTACAACCGACCCCATGTGCTAAGTAAGTGCCGAGCTTAACCTCGACGAAGTAGTGACGAGGCTACGGCGAGGCATTAACAACATATAACTTGTGACAATAATATATACAATAACGCAATAAAACAATTCTACACGAACAAGAAAATATAACTTAGACAATAAATATAAAGCAAGAAGGAAATCTAAACAAATAATTAAGTACTGCAACAACAATGAAATAACTCAGCCGCCTTTTCCATGCCTCAACCATAACCAATTCTCAAATAAGTTTCCAAATTTCCAAACTTTAACTTTAAATAAAAGTAGTGCCAAATATGAAAAATAGTAATATAAAATAGTAAGTTTTCAAATCTTTGTTTTTCTTTGAAAATCAGTAAAAAAATTATAAATGTCCTCCCTTATCGCTCCTTGTTGCGGCGCAACCCGCTCCCACCTGTCCACCCTTATTGCTCCTCCCTAAATATCTCACCCTTATTACTCCTGTTGCGGCGTACAACCCGATCCCACCTGTCCACCCTTATTACTCCTTATTGCAGCGTGCAACCCGCTCCCACCAGACTTATCATATCAATTTATTCATAAATTTTACAATTCAGGCCAAGCCTTTCACAATACTTTTATTTGCACAATTTCAAACAGAAAACAGTATATCTCGTAAGCTTCAACCAATATCATTTCACAATAAAACCAACCAGAATATATGTAAACACCGTAACGCTGTCAACCCAGCTCATTCTTTATGTACCATGATAAAATGAAGAGAACAACCAACACTTTTAATAAACTTGCCACAACAATTGGCAACAATCAATTGAAACCAAACAACCACATAAACCTCAACAATCATAAAACAGTTAAACTGCATTCCTCATCACTTCCTCAATATTATAAAAAATGAAACCAACAGGAACATATATATATATATATATATATAATTCGTAAAAACAATGCCAAACCGCTCAACCATTTTGTACCACAAGAAATCCAGCTAAAACAACCAATATTCTTAACAAAATAACCACAACAATATCTAACAATAAAATAACAAGGCCAAGTAGTAATAGAAATAATAATGTACATAGAAGAATTAAGACAAGAATCAATTAAGTTGGGAACGGGAAATGGATCATGCTTAACAGACGAATTGGGTGGTGCATAGATACTCGTCACCTCACCTATACACCACGCCCATGCATTTCACATAGCAAACAAGTAGGGACTCTTATTTCCTCAAGTCAAAGTTAGACCAAACACTTACCTCAATTTCGCCTGCCACTCACTGCTCAATTACAACTTTTCCTTTAGAATCTTGCTCTAACTTGCTCGAATCTAATCATAATTAACTCAATATCATTAATTAAGGCTAAAGAAGCTAACTTTATTGAAAATTACAATTTTTCCTAAGTTTTCTAAAAAAAAGTGAAAACCCGACCCCGGTCTTGCTAGGTCTAAACTCGGGGTTCAGACCAAATTACGTTTACCCATTCACCTACGAACCCAAATATACAATTAGTTTAGAAATCCGACCTCAATTCGAGGTAAATATTCGATTTTTACAAAATTCCCTAATTCTACCCAAACCTTCAATTTTTACCATGAAAATTCTTAGTTTTTTATTTAAAAGTGATGAAAAACAATGAGTAATTGAAAGAGTAAAGTTTAGAATTGATTACCTATGACTTGGGGATGATATTTGGTGAAGAAATTCATTCCTAGGGCTGTGGGGTTCAAATATTTGAAGAAGAAGAAGTCTGCCCGTTATATATATAATTTTCTGTCAGCTATTCTGCCTCTTTTCTCGTGTCAAACGATCCTTAAACTCGAATTTTATGTCTCAAATGGAATACTTGTGAAATTCTAATCAAGTTAGGCTTTTGAATCACTCAATTTGACCTTATAATGAAAGAGATATGTAGGTTTTAATGTTTGCAAATAGTGCAGATTTTTAATACGTCGTCTGTGGCAATTTCGTAATTAACCTGATAAATCTGGCAACCTTAGTAAAATGCCCATAAAATCCTCATACGATGTCCAAATTTGATGATTCTTTTTGTTACGGGTCTGTAATTACGATACGGGTTTAATACTTCATTCAAAACAGAAATCGGAGCTCATTTGCTCAATATGATATCATTTATGCTTGAAGAAACGACGTCGAAGCATAAGAAAGAATGAGCGCAACACAACCCAAACCTATTTGAAACTCACCCGAGCCCTCGGGGCTCTAAACCAAACATGCACACAGACTTGCTCGTGCGATCAAATAATGAAAATAACACGTAAAACTATGAATTAAACCTCAAAACTCATTATTTTTCTCAAGAACACTTAAAGTTCACTATTTATCAACTGGACATCCGAATCACGTCAAATAAATTCCAATTCTCGCCAAATTTCGCAGTTAACCTTTAAATACTACAATAAATCTGTACTGCACTCCGGAACCAAAATACGGGCCCCATACCAATGCGATCCGAGTCCGTTTACTAAAAATATTGACTCAAGTCAACTAAAACCAAATTGTTAATTCTAAAAATTATAATTCTTTATATTTTCACATAAAATCTTTCCGGTTTCACGCCCGACTACGCACGCAAATCGAGGTAGTTAAAATTAATCTTTTTATGGCTAATAAACTTAGAACGGAATCTAAATTCATAAAATGACCCCTTGGGTCATCACAAGAGTACATAAATAATATGTACCCATTGAGTATCCAGTCTAATCTCGAAGAAGTAGTGACTTGAAGTCGACGTGATACTTACTAGGGTCAAAATAATATGGTTTAAATGTAAGGCTAAGCAGGAATAGCAGTCATGAATAATAATGAGGACATGAGCATCAAATAACATTTACAATTACCTTTACGTGTCAAGTTCTCTAGCATATAAATTACCTAGTTTTCCTTTTTCATGATATTCAACAGATACATATTCACAGAAACACCCAAACAACTAACAAACACATAATATGCCGTGAACGTGCGGCTGATACGACGCGAAAATAAATGTGCATTGCCGAAGGGTCGAACGGCTCGAACCATAGATGCATCTATTACTCCGCTCGCGAATCAAACATGCGACGCGGTTGACATAATAGTAGGGCTACCCCGCTCGCAAATCATACATGCGATGCGGGTACCTATATACATCACATAATTAACAAGAAATCAGGAATTTAGTAGAGAATATACTTACAAAAAAAAAAGAATTCAATAATATAAATTTCGGAATGTAGCCTCCTAGATGTTCACTCAATAATGCAAGGATATTAGGCAACCTAAATTACATTTAAGATACAAATACGTCACATAAAGCATGCTTGTGAATCCTAAAACTACCCGGCATAATATAATAGTAGCTACGCACGAACTCTCGTCACTTAATGCATGCGTAGCCCTCGCAATTAGAGTCATGCAATCATTTATATTTACATATGGGGACAATTCCCTCTTACAAGGTTAGAAAGGAGACTCACCTCGTGTCAAGTCTACTTCCCTGGTCAAGAACGCACCCGAAACTCTAAATTCGTCGCCCAAGGACTCGAAACTAGCCAAATATTGCATAACTAAATCAATCTATACTCAAGAGTATGAAATTCCCTTATTTAAGTGATCATTTCATCCTAAATTATAAAATCCCAAAATACACCCCCAGGTCCACATGCTCGGATTCCGGAAATTTTTGAAGGAAACAATCACCCATAGCCTAAGGATCAATATTATGTAGTTTTTGTATGGTTTCATAACTAGTTCGTTGGTAATTTTCTCATTTTCATAAAAACCTAGGTTTTACTCTAACCCGTGATTTCTATTAATTTAATGTGTTAATCTACCTAGGAATTTAAGTATTAAGCTAAATTTATGGTAGGAATTACTTACCTTACAATAGCTAGGTCGATTATCTCCTTTGCATGCTCTCAAAATCTCCCAAGGAATAAGAAAAGTGTTCAAATATAGACTAAGTCCCGTTTTAAAAGTCACTGCCCAGTTGCCCCTGTAGGCATGTAAAATTTATTGAATTTAAATTCAATAAATAACATGGCTTATATTTTAAATATACTAGTCCAAATAAATATTATGGGCTAATATAATTGAATTAATTATATAAGTCCAATATATATAGATTAAATAAGTCTTAATCCATTGGGCTAGCTCGTTTAATTGGGCTAAAGTGATAAGTCCACTTTATTAGGCCTAATATGTCATTTTCCTAGAGGCCCAATTCGGTGCCACGTGTCAAATGACGTAGCATGCCACGTCTAATAGAAAAGCCAATGGGATCATGCCGCGTGTCAAAATGACAATGCATGCCAAGTCAAATTAAAAGGGCCAATGAAACCGCGCCACGTGTGCAAGTGACATGTTCTGGCCAATCAAATGCGGCCATGTCACACTTCAATTTGATTGGTCGGAAAGAGTTTGCTCTTATCACAACTCCTCCCTTCCACAACTATAAATAGGGGTCTTTATAACTCAGAAAAAGGACCAGAAGTCATAACAAGAAGCAAGCAGAGAGCTCGTGGATCAAACACCGCAGATTTCTCTACAAGCTACAAGTTCAAGCATTCAAGCACTCAAGCTACAAGTTCAAGTTCAAGTCAAGATCAAGAACGAAGGCAAATCAAATATCAAGGCGTTCGAGATCAAGTTACTTGTTCGTGATCAAATCCAAACCCAAGTTCAAGAAGGAGATTCAAGATCAAGCTTTACAAGCCCTTGAATCAAAATCAAAATCAAGTTCATCAAGATAGTATACATTCTTGAAGAATTAGAGGAATACCATAGAGATTGTAACACTTTCATTTATTGAAATCAAATACTACATTTGTTACGCAATTTTCCGATCTTGATTATTTATTTTTCTCGACGCGAAAATTTGTTGTTACAAATTTCTGGCACGCCTAGTGGGACAATCTCTACCTCTCATCTCTTCAAATTACTAAATTTCAAGAACACAAAAATGGCTCCTAAGAATATCAACTTCAATCTCACTACTGCTAAGGCTACAGATTCCAAGTTTTCGTCTGATGTTGAAAACTTGCTGGATGCTATTATGGAAAGCGTAGGACATATCACTAGGAACAAGGAAAACTTGATGGAACAACAAACAGTTCAAATGCCGTCTGCATCAGTTCCTATCTTTGATTTTCAATCCTCAAAGGGGGCAAGATCATTTCTAACTGAATTGGAAGAAGGAACGAACATCGCTGAGATCGTTGAGAAGAATGATGATGATGTCTTGATCACATGATCTGCTCCAAGCACTCCACATGAGTTGTTCCACTCCGAGTATGATATAAGAGAAAATCCATGCTTTGCTCCACCATCCACAACAGTCATCCAAGAAATGGTGACTAACACTTCAACTGTTGAAGAACAACTCGCAAATTTAACAAAGGCAATTGAAGGGTTGGCAAAGCATATGCAAGATCAAGATAATCAAATTGTTAAGCTGACGGATAGAGTTGGAAGCATGATGGAGGGAGATTCAAGTCATGCACCTGGAAAGCTCCCTGTGATGAAAGATAAAGGAGATTCATCTGCAAGGCTTAAAATGACTCCTAAAGAATTTTAGATTTCATCTGATGGGGTTATTCCCATTGACCAGTTGAAAGACTTCATTATGAGAACCATCAAAGAAAAGTATGATGTTGTTGCCAAGTCTTCTCTCGCATATGCAAAGCCATAAACTGCGAGAATTGATAGTTTGAAGATGCCTGCAGGGTATCAACCCCCAAAATTTCAACAATTTGATGGAAAAGGAAATCCAAAGCAACACATTGCACACTGCGTTGAAACGTGTAATAATGCTGGAACCTATGGAGATTATCTTGTCAAGCAGTTTGTCCGTTCCTTAAAAGGAAATGCTTTTGATTGGTACACTGATCTCGAGGCTGGTTTCATCGATAGCTGGGAGCAACTCGAACATGAATTTCTCAACCGCTTCTATAGCACAAGGCGAACCGTAAGCATGGTTGAACTCACAAACACACGTCAGTGGAAGGATGAACCAGTTGTTGATTTCATCAATCGATGGAGGAATGCAAGCCTCAATTGCAAAGACAGACTTAGTGAAGCCTCTGGAATAGAAATGTGTATTCAAGGAATGCATTGGGGACTTCGCTACATCCTACAGGGTATCAAGCCTAAGTCTTTTGAAGAATTGGCTACACGTGCTCATGATATGGAGTTAAGCATGTCTTCTAGTGGAAATCAAGGGCCACCAGTTTATGAACCTCGCAAAGTGAAGGATAGACAAGAAACGAAGAAAGTAGGCAAATTTTTGCCGAAGTCTGAGAGCAAGGAATCAATGAATGTCAATGCCTCACCATTAGCGGTCACTACAAAAGCAAGTAAGAAGCAAAGTGTGAAGACAACATCTTTACCGGATAAAGTTGGCCAAAAATTAACTCTGAAGGAAATGCAAGTGAAAGAGTATCCATTCTTGGACTCCGATGTTCCAGCAATTTTTGAGGAACTCCTTGAATTGAAACTTATTGAGCTACCTGAAATGAAGCGGCCAGATGAATCTAGAAGGACTAATGATCCGAATTATTGTAAGTACCATCGGTTGATTGGCCACCTATTGAAAAGTGCATCATCTTCAAGGAGAAAGTCATGGACTTGGCCGCTTAAGAAAAAATCTTGCTAGAGGATGAGAAGGAAAGTTCGAATCAACTCTCTGTCGTTTTTTTGGTTCACATGAGCCCGTTGTCCTTTGCAATTTTGTCGAAGTACATGAATGTGATGGCGTCCGAATTGCATCATCACCAAATATGATTAACTTTGGTGACTTTGAACCTATCGATGTGAGAAAAACATTGCTTCTCCCTATAGTGAGTGAAGTAGTAGTGGAGGAGAAATCTCAAGAGGAAAGTGAATCATGTGATGGTCAAAATGATGATGAAGGTTGGACTCTTGTGACTCGGTGGAGACGCTGCAAAACAAATTCACAAAGGGAATCCAATAAGCAATTGACTAGGGGGGAAATGATGAAAAGACCCAAGAATAAAATGATAAATAGGAATTGGAAGAAAACGAAAGTGGAGGAAAATCGCTATCAAAGTCTATGTCGTCCAGTGACATTGGATGAATTCCTACCAAGTTGGTTACGCATGCGAGCTTCCTGTGAAGATATCAAGGCCTTATGTTGTAAGGTAGAGGAAGAAGAGACAAAGAAGGAAGATGCATCATCATTGCCACCTCCCTTGTCTGAAAAACTCACTAAGAAGCTCTCTGAAGAAGTGGATACTTGTGATGCAAAGATCATATTTACTAATGATGATCTTTTGCTTGGTGAAACACCCCATAATCGTCCGCTATTTATGGTTGGATTTGTGCGTGAGCGGAGAATAAGTAGAATTTTAATTGATGATGGATCTGCCGTCAATATTCTCCCAATTCGTACTGTCAAAGAGCTTGGCATACCGATGGATGAACTACGTGAAAGTCATTTGATGATTCAAGGGTTCAATCAAGGGGGGAAAAGAGCTATAGGGACTATAAAATTGGAAATAAATATGGGAGATTTGCATTCGAGTGCATGGATGCACGTGATCGATGCAAGGACCTCATATAATATCTTGTTAGGAAGGCCATGGATGTACGAGAACTAAGTGGTCTCATCCACCTACCATCAATGCTTGAAGTACTATGAAGATGGGGTCGAAAAGAACATAGTCGATGATGACAAGCCCTTTACCGAGGCTGAATCATACTTTGCCGACGCGAAATTCTACTTAAAGAATTACGTCTCAAAAGAGGTTAAGGTTGATGACGTGATGTTGAGCAAAAATATTGAAAAGAAGGTTGATGTCATAACTAGCAAGGCAAAAATTACGATTGAAAATTGTCAGGCGCTTTATGATAGGAGCAAGATGAATGAGGAATCTTCAAGTAAGAAGGGGACTCCTGTTCTTATCTATGTCCCAAAGGCAAGGAAGGTTGAAGATCCTTCTTCTGAACTACAAGGCAATGTGTTAGGAGACTTGACCCTTCATATCAAGCGAATTGATGCAATTAAGTCATCTACAAAGTTGCTTAAAGGGTTTGTAAAATCATCAAACCACAATTCTCTCCTAAATCTAGCACTCCCTGCAAAGCGCACAGATGAGGGCTTTGACCCAAACGCCTACAAGTTGTTAGCAAAAGCTGGATATGATCCCAATGAACCATCCAAGTTAGGAAAGCTCCCGCCTGAAGCTTCAAATCCTACTCAAAGGGTGGGGATGGAGAAAGGATACCCACTAAAGCAATCACGTAACAAATTGGGTTACAAACAACCCCCGCCCATCTGTATCTCCATTAAAAGGGCAAGTTGTAACTACATCACTGCTAAAGAAGTGTCTGTGACTTTTAATAAGAAGCCTTCTGTGTTTGAGAGACTTACGAAATCAAGGACATCAGTCTTTGATAGGTTGGGACCACCGAAGAAGGAAAACAAGCGTCATGGAAGTAACTGAAGGATTGGAGCACCTATCTCCCTTCAAAAGGAGATTTTGACCACAGATTACCCAAGTCTGATTTCTTCTAGAATGAGGCGAGAGACCAAACTTGTAGTTTCGTGCGTAGAGGTCCTCAAAGCAAAGGATTACACTATAGTCCACACTAAGGAACGAGAGGAAGATGAAGAAAGTGTGGGGTCATCATATCACATCACCATTCATGATGAACAAAATGCTTCACATTTTACGGAAATTGAAGAAACGCGCCTTGATATTCATGTATGTCACCACATATCTTTCAATGATGGTGATCCTCAAGAGGATGAAGACGCTAAAGATGCACCACCGGAGCTTGAAGAAGGGGTGAAGACAACAGTTGATGCACTAAAAGAAGTCAATCTCGGAGTAGTTGAAGATCCAAAGCCCACATATATGAGTGCCTCTCTGACTGGTGATGAAGAGAGCAAATATATTGAGCTACTTAAGGAGTTCAAAGATGTATTTGCTTGGAGCTACAAAGAAATGCCAGGTTTAGACCCCAAGGTGGCTGTTCATCATCTTGCTGTCAAACGAGGTGCTCGTCCTGTGAAGCAAGCACAACGTCGCTTCAGACCTGAACTGGTTCCCTTGATTGAAACTGAAGTTAACAAGCTCATTGAGGCTGGTTTTGTTCGTGAAGTTAAATATCCTACATGGATTTCAAGCATTGTCCCTGTAAGAAAGAAGAATGGCCAAATCCGAGTTTGTGTCGACTTCAGGGACCTAAACAATGCTTGTCCTAAGGATGAATTTCCTCTTCCTATCCCCGAGCTCATGATTGATGCAACAACTGGATACGAGGCGATGTCTTTCATGGATGGTTCATCCGGATATAATCAAATTCGCATGGCACCAAAGGACGAAGAACTTACTGCTTTTCGCACCCCTAAAGGTATATACTGCTACAAGGTAATGCCTTTTGGTTTGAAGAATGCTGGTGCTACATATCAACGTGCCATGCAAAATATTTTTGATGACATGCTTCATAAAAATGTGGAGTGTTATGTTGATGACTTTGTGGTAAAGTCAAGGAAGAAGGATGATCACTTGCAAGATTTGAGAATAGTATTTGGACGGCTTCGGAGATACCAACTCAGAATGAATCCTTTGAAGTGCGCTTTTGGAGTTACTTCTGGGAAGTTCCTCGATTTTATTGTTCGACATCGAGGTATCAAAATTGATCAAGCTAAGGTGGATGCTATCTTGAAAATGCCCGAACCTAAAGATATTCATGAATTAAAAAGCTTGCAGGGTAAGTTGGCATATCTTAGAAGATTTATTTCGAATCTGGCTGGAAGATGCCAACCATTTAGTCGCCTCATGAAGAAAGGGGTTCCTTTTGAATGGGACCAAGCTTGCAGAAATGCTTTTGAAAGCATTAAGTCTTATCTGATGAAACCTCCGGTACTGGCGGCCCCCATACCTGGAAAGCCCCTAATATTATACGTTTCAGCGCAGGAAAGGTCAGTAGGAGCGCTTCTCGCTCAAGGAAACAATGAAGGCAAAGAAAATGCGCTTTATTACTTGAGTAGGATGATGACGCCAAATGAGCTCAAGTATTCTCCTATTGAGAAGTTATGTTTGGCACTCGTCTTCTCTATTCAGAAGCTGAAGCATTACTTCCAAGCTCATGTTGTGCGACTCGTCTCAAGAGCGAACCCTATCAAGTTTGTCATGTCTAAACCAGTCCTAAGTGATCGGTTAGCGAGGTGGTACCTCCAATTTCAACAGTTTGAAATTGTGTATGTTCCTCGAAAGGCAGTAAAAGGACAAGCATTAGCAGACTTCCTAGTTGACCATCCGATTCCAGATGATTGGGATCCGTCTGATGAAATGCCTGATGAAGATGCAATGGTCATAGAAATTCAGCCTCCTTGGAAGATGTATTTTGATGGCGCTGCGCATCATGAAGGAGCTGGCGCTGGAATAGTGTTTATCACTTCTCAAGGAGAAGTTTTGCCCTATTCTTTCACTGTGACACAACGGTGCTCCAATAATGTTACTGAAAATATCAAGCGCTCATACTCGGGCTTGAAATGGCTGTAGATATCAAACAATTGCAATTACAAGTTTTTGGAGATTCCGAGTTAGTGATCAATCAGATTTTGGGTAGCTACGAGGTCAAGAAGCCAGAGTTGGTGACATATCACAAATATGCTCAAAGATTGGTAAGTTAGCTTGGAGAGGTAACTATTCAACACATGCCAAGAAAGGAGAATAAGAGAGTTGAAGCATTAGCAGCCTTAGCTTCTACATTATCTTTGCCTGATCAGACACAAGTCGCTGTTTGCCAAAGATGGGTAGTCCCTCCACCAAAGGACTGTGAGGAAGAAGAAAGTGAAGTTGAGTATATTGCTTCCGTTCTTGAGGTCGAAATTGATGACTGGAGACAACCATTAATCGATTACCTTTGTTATGGGATATTGCCAGAAAATCCTCGAAGGAAGACAGAAATCCGAAGGAGAGCCCCTCGTTTTCTTTATTATAAGAATGCACTCTATAGACGATCATTTGACGGAGTGCTCCTACGTTGTTTGGGTACTGATGAATCCCTTCAAGCCTTGCAAGAAGCACACTCTGGAGTATGTGGCGCGCATCAATCTGGGCCAAAAGTTCATTTCCACATAAAAAGAATGGGGTATTATTGGCCAACCATGGTGAAAGATTGTTTGGATTACGCTCGGAGGTGTAAAGCTTGCCAATTCCATGCTAACTTCATACATCAACCACCTGAAGTATTACATCCAACTGTTGCCTCTTGGCCATTTGACGCTTGGGGTTTAGATGTTGTTGGTCCATTGCCGAAGTCTTCTGGTGGACATCTATATATATTGGCCGCAACTGATTACTTTTCGAAGTGGGCAGAAGTTGTTTCTCTTAAGGAAGTAAAAAAGGAAAATGTAGCTAACTTCATCCGAGTGAATATTGTCTATCGATTTGGCATTCCGCGATATATATTGACGGACAATGGTAAGCCATTTGATAACAAGTTGATGAATAAAATATGTGATCTTTTTGGCTTCAAGCAACGCAATTCCTCCATGTACAATGTTGCCGCCAATGGACTTGCTGAAGCATTTAACAAGACACTCTGCAACTTGTTAAAAAAGGTTGTTTCTAAGTCTAAGAGAGATTGGCATGAGAGAATGGAAGAAGCTCTTTGGGCGTATAGGACCACATATCACACACCAACACAAGCGACTCCGTATTCACTTGTTTATGGAGTTGAAGCAGTCTTTCCACTTGAGCGTCAGATCCCATCATTGCGGCTTGCCATTCAAGATGGACTCACTGATGAAGAAAATGCTCGGTTACGCCTTGAAGAATTGGAAGCTCTTGATGAAAAGAGGCTAGAAGCTCAACAAAGCCTCGAATGTTATCAAGCTCGCCTGTCTCGATCTTTTAACAAAAGGGTACGCCTTAGATCTTTCTAAGTGGGTGACCAAGTTTTTGTGGTCAAAAGGCCTATTATTACCTCTCGTCGATCTGGGGGAAAATTTTCTGCTAAATGGGATGGGCCATATATTGTACAAGAGGTATATTCAAGTGGAGCGTACAAGATAGTTGACTCAGAAGGTTTGCGGATTGGCCCCATCAATGGGAAATTCATGAAGAGGTACTATCCTTGAAGAAAATAATTACGCTCCTTAACACATGAGCATAAACTGCATGTTACTCCTGGCCCGCAAGAGTATAAATTGTGCACGGTTCACAAAAAAAAAGGGTCCGCTAGGTCGAAAACCTCAAAAGAGGCGGCCTAGGCAAAAGTTAGGACATCCAAAAATAAAGTCTGCTAGGTTGAAAACCTCGAAAGAGG
>ML247400.1:4488-19240 GCA_005239495.1 Nicotiana undulata | reverse complement strand
CATTCCGTGCCGAGTGATTGTGAGGTTATGCACGAGGGGACATTCTGTGCTGAGTGTTATTATGTATATGCATGAGGGGACATTCCGTGCCGAGTGATTGTGATGCTATGCACAAGGGGAAATTCCGTGCCGAGTGTTATTATATATATGCACGAGGGGACATTCCGTGCTGAGTGATTGTGAGGTTATGCACGAGGGGACATGTCGTGCCTTTCCTGTTCATTATATGTTGAGAAACTATGTTTCTGCCTTGTCTTTACGTTTCATTTATTACCTTGTACTGTTGTGCTAGCATACTGTTACCCTATCTCCCCAGCATGTTCTCCCCGTATCTGTCTTACTTGCTTATTGTTGTTGCCATTTTTCCTGCTACTATATTAAATTGCACAGGTACATATGTTGTGTTGGTCCTAGCCTCGTCACTACTTCGCCGAGGTTAGGCTCGACACTTACTCAGTACATGGGGTCGGTTGTACTGATGCTACACCTGCACTTCTTTATGTTGTGCAGACTACGCAGCCGGACCCGGAGATCACTGACGATCGGAGCATCTCATTCAGTCACACAGGAGACTCGAGGTAGACCCGCAGACGTTCGTGGGCCTTGACGTCACCTTCTACTTTCCACTTTCAGCTCTGTCTTACCTTGTATTTCAAAGACAGTCTTATGTACTTGTTTCAGACCTTTAGCTTGTCGTAATCTCTTATATAGTCCGTGAGTATGTGACACCAGTTCTGGGATTTGTTTATGGGTTTTATTTCGAAAAGTGCTATGTTGTATTTTGGGTTATTTTGTTAAATTTTATATGGTGGGCCATCGAAGCCTTGGCTATCTTGTTCGCATTTGTTTTTAATAAGTTTTATTTAGTTCAAACGTTGGCTTGTCTAGCGGGTTCAACGTTAGACGCAGTCATGGCCCGAAGGTGCGATTTTTGGGTGGTGACAACAGAATGCACTTCCTTAGGTTTAGCTCTAGTGAACAGGTGATTATGTGAGTATGATGGATGCAAGTCCTATAGGCATGGTATCTAAAATGCACGCATAATGTAGACAGACCTAAACATGCTTTACTGAATACACAAACATTTGCAGAAATCAAAAATCATTATTTTAACGATATTTTACTTATTAACCAAAACATACAGAAACGTGATTCAAGTTGCTGATCCTATTCTCGTGAATTCTAAATGTTCTTAGCAGTATGCTTAGTAAAGTGCTTGAATATAGGCATGCTGAGAGTAAATTCCTAAGATAACAGGATATGTAATGCAAATATTGATAATTGATAATTATTACGAACCTAAAACAGGATTTCTATATGCAACAGTTATGTATATACAGAGGCAGTGTCATTGTGGCAACCATTTCTTATAGTTATTTAACTAGAACAGGATTTCTAAGCGGGACAGTAATTGTAACAGCCTTTTACTAGTAGTTAACATGATTTGCTAAGTGATCATGAGTGTGATGAGATGCTGAAGTAAAGAAACCTAAAACATGATTTACTAATGCATGGCAAATAAGTCCTAAACAGGATTTCTATTGCGCACATAGGTGAGTAAATCCTAAACATGTTTTCTACCCGGATTTATACTAAACATGCATAATCCCACCCTTTTCACTATCCATCTCCGGAGTTATTTTACAAATAATTATTACCGACCGGCATAACATAAATTACACAACTGAATAAGAAAATCAAGAAGCAATACTATAGAGATCCTAACAGTAGGCCCAAGTACCAGATTCACTTGCCATATGCCATGATCCTCAACCCAAGTGTGTCATAGTCTCTAAGGACCTCAGAAGATCCTGGACAATGCTTCACACCCAGGTACCCTAGCCAAGGATGACTAAGTGCAGTGTAGAGTGCCAACCTTGTGTGTCAAAGTTCAATGAGTACTCAAGGTACCTAAGGCAGTGGTAACACGAAGGGGGCTGAACCTAAAGTCTAAGAGTAGTGGGAAGTGCTTGGAGTTTTTTTTTTTTAAAAAGAATTTTTGAGTTTGAAAAGAGTAGTCTGAAACAACAGTACTTAAAAAAACAACTTGGAAAAAGGTAATAGAGGATCTTGTGAAAAAGAAAGGTTTATCAAGGAGAGAAGCAATACAATCACAACCAGCAGGTGGAGAGTTCAGGAAAGGAACAAACACAAACAGGGATAGGGAGTTGGGGAAAAATGACTTTAATATCAGCATTAGATCCAAGTTACAGGTTCTCATAGTTATCACATAGTAGTCATATAGTTGTCACACAATTGTCACAAAACATCATAGATTAGTAGAGGCAAGATTGTATGATATTTAAGTAGCAATAGAGGCAATTTCATAACCTAGGGAGTTAGACATGAATGAAAGCATATAACAATAGTCAAGTCAAGATAAGAAACATTAACCTATAAACAAATGAGCATGCAAGAGTCACAGAATGAACATGAGGCATATCATACTAAGAGAAAAAGATGGATAGTAGTATGCAGACACAATTATAGGGAAACACATGGAAGCAGGATACATATTCAGACTTAACAAAAGGGAAAGATATGATGGGGTTAAGCTAATTACATGGTAGACAGTAGAACCACAAGATAAAACACATAAGGAATAGTATGTAAATAAACAAGAACTGGAGCATATTGTATAGCGATACTATAAAACTAACTTAGAGACATACCAGTCGAATAGTAAGGAATAGCAAAATGCAAAGAAATAGAGCAGCAATAGCAGTATGCAAAATAAGAGAGCAGCAGAGGACAATAGTATATAGAATGAGAGATTACTCAGTCTTGGCTTTAATCCGACTGAGTAATCAGTAATAGATGTAAAGAGCAAGAAGAGGTGTGTATGAAAAACACAAAAAATTCAGAGCAATGTACTTAGTGTTTTGTGTGTGAGATTAGTGTAAGTGTCAGTCAAGAGTGTGTCTGTGTAAAGAGAGAAGACATGGTATATATAGTTTGAAAAACGAGTAGTCACATAGGCAAAGAGTGCATAATTATGGAAATAACAACCCATTAGTATCAATTAAGACACTGGACTCCTTTAATTAAGGAGTCAAGTTCAAAAGGTGCAGTCAGGGCTAAATAAGGAAAAGAAATTAATTCGTAAGACTGATTTTGCTTCATTTGGGACAAGGAAATCACATAATACATAAATAAATTCAAATGCATAGTATATAATTAAGGAAATTTGAAATAACATTACATTTATAGAGTATAAGTTTTGTAAATCAATTGAGGGGATCTCGGATTCGATTGCAATCACAGGGAATCCAAGAGACTTAAGGAAAACAATCACATGAATCTTTAAAGAATTCAAAATTAGTATAGGATTACAAAAGGAATACACAATCACGTATTCAAGGAAATCATCACAAGCCCGGGGATTTTTTTACACAGAAAGGAAGTATAAAATCAATAGGTAAACAATCAATAAGGTCTCAAACTACAAGGAATCCAGGGTTCAAAAATAATAAATCAGGAACCCTAAATGCTGAAACCATAGAGAATCAAGGATTCAAATAGGAGCGATAGTGATGAATCAAATAAGTCACAGGCAAGAGGTCAGAAACCCTAGTAGTAAAACATGTGAAATTAAGGACTCTCATGAACTCAGTAATAACTAAAGAAAATAACAAGGAAAACATGATATGAGCAGAGATTAGAAACTCTAATGAACAAAACATAGTACAATCAAAGAAAACTTGGAGCATTCATGGGAAATAGGGATACCATAATAGTCAAGGCAATAAGTAATCACAACATACTCGTATAAACATAGTATAGGTAGCTAAATCCAAAGAATAACTGTTTTGAAAATAGGTCGAGGAACCCTAGTTTTAAAGTTGTTAAAAAATGAGATTTTCCGGAGAAAACAATAGAGAAACTTCATAATATTGTAAATGTAAAACGGATCTTAAAAGAAAAACCAAGATACAGAAGATTAGGGTTTCGTGGAACCCAGAGAAAGGGGCAAACCTCATGAACGGCATAGATTTAGACGGAGAGACTGCAAACTTTCTCAAACAGCCGAGGTTTGGCCGAAAATGGCAAGAGACCGAAAGGGAGGTGAGTGAACCGCTCCAGCATCATCTGAGGAGCCTAGGATGTCACTGAGTGGTTGAGAGGCGGGAAGATGACCAAGAGATAGTGAAGAGCCATAGACTACGGTGAGAAAACCGGTCGGAGAAGGTTAACAGACCCCATCGGAGGGGAGAAACCAAGGAGGCTTCTAGAGAGTAATAGAGAGGTAGAGAGAGAATGAGAGATAGAGAGAGATGAAGAGTCTCGAAAACGAGACAAGGGGAAGGGGGTAGGTTATAGTTAATTATGGAAAATTTAATCTGGACCATTGATCTAATTTATCAACGACTCAGATTTAATTAGGGTATGGGCCGGGTATGGATTAGGACCTGGGTTTGGCGGATTTGGTTTGGGTCTTGGGTAAACTGGGTTTAATTGGGGGTTATAATTGAAAATAAAAATGGCTATTAGTTAAATACCCATTAAAATAAGTAAAATTAATAAAATAACTAATAATTATATAAAAGATGAAATTGAGGTTAAATAAATAAAATTAAGGTAATTAAATAATATCAAATATATAAAAATCAATAATTTCCGAATTTAAATAGCATAAAGTATACAGTTGGGCTATGACTGCAAAATCACTGTAATTGAAATTAAATGATACCCAATTGGCTAATTTATAAAATAATTAAATCCTAACGGATAAAAAACGATTGAAAATGACATACCGAGCTGGAAACATTTTAAAATTATTTATAACATAATTTAAGAACAATTATTTAAATATAAAACACCAAATAAACATGAAAATAATTTGATAAAAATATGGAAAAATAGGGAAAAATACTCATTATTACAAAGTGTGATTTTGAAAGCGTATATAAGTTTGAAAATAATTTAAGAAAAAATTGGCTATAAACAGCTGCCCATCTTTACCCGGGAAGGATGAAAGAGTTGTTGGGTAAAGATATGATGGCCAATTTTTACCGAATGGAACTGTGTGAGAAAGTTAGGCTGCACCCTGGCTTCTGAGCTGCCTACATATCCCTGGTTTTACAGGATTCAGTATGTATGTAGTTCAGGAATCACCATCAAATCATACCGGTGGTGTTTTACAAGAACGGATGCAAGGTGCAGGGTAAGGTGGACGGGAAGATCTTACGGGGTCGTTCTGAGAACTGGAGCGGTCCGCTCCTGCCTGGCTGGCTGGCTGGCCCGGCCGGGTTACCTACAAATAAATAACAAGCATATACTGTGCATAATATAAACATGATGCAAGTTCCCGTTTGACTATGAATGCTCTCTTTGGACAATTGAGGATGATGTCCTTAGACCATGATGTCCTGGGCTATGAATCGCTTGATGCGGGATTCGCAGGCTATGAAATGATGTTCTCGGGCCATGAGGATTGGTGCCTCCGAACCATGATGCCTTTGAATAATGGTGTACAAGTTGAATAAAAGAGATCCTCAGGCCATGAAATGATGTTCTCTGGCCATGAAGATGGTGCCTCTGAACGATGACGCCTTTGGACAAGTTGGCGATACTTCAGCCCATGAAGAATGCATTAGTATGATGCTGACAAGACAGAGCTTAGTCTTGCGATTTGTGAAAGAAAAGAGGGGCAGAGCTTAGCCCAAAAGAAAGCGTAAATAAATAGCTTAACGCAAGGTGATTGCTTTGAAAATGTAGATAGGAGCTTTGCGTAATGAAGTAGAATGCATGGAGAGGTAGCACGGAACCTCGGAAGGAGGAATGGTGGCCTTATGCAATGCAGGAAATAAATGTAGGGGAGCTAGCGCTAAACCTCGGAAGGCAGAATGGTAGCCTTATGCAATGCAGGAAATAAATGCATGAGAGGTAGCGTAGAACCTCGGAAGGCAGAATGGTAGCCTTATGCAATGCAAGAATAAAGTGCAGGATAGGTAGCGTAGAATCTAGGAAGGTAGAATGGTAGCCTTATGCAATGCGAGAAAATGCAGGGAGACAGTGCTTAGTCTCGGTAAGCAGAACAGTAGCCTTATGCAAAGATGCGAATGCAGGGGAGGTAGAGCTTAACCTCGGAAGGCAGAATAGTAGCCTTATGAAATGCGAGAAAATGCATGGAGACAGTGCTTAGTCTCGGAAGGAAGAACATTAGCCTTATGCAATGATGCGAATGCAGGGGAGGTAGAGCTTAACCTTGGAAGGCAGAATAGTAGCCTTATGCAATGCGAGAAAATGCAGGGAGACAGTGCTTAGTATCGGAAGGCAGAACAGTAGCCTTATGCAATGCGAGAAAATGCAGGGGAGGTAGAGTTTAATCTTGGAAGGCAGGATAGTAGCCTTATGCAATGCGAGAAAATGAAATGACAGTAAGAGTTCTTAGCTAATGATAAATTTTGGCGATATGATTGTTGTGAATGAAGCGTTGTTTGCGATAATAGTAAGCGTCGGCATGTGCGATGAGTTCGAGAGCGTATCCTTGAGAAGTATGCGTCTTGCGGGGATAATAGAATGTTTTGGGCTTTCGTCGTATTTGTGCCTGCATCCAAAGAAAAATCGTGAGTTATATAAAGGGGATGGTTAGTTCGTATCCCCGCTGGCTCGGCTTGGCCTATCTGCTTGATAATGATAAATATGTTGTACCATAGGGGTAGCATTGCTAAACAAGGTGTTTTGGGAAGTAAATATGCATGGTTTTATAAAATATAACATACAATTTAAAACAAATTTCTTTGGATGAACAGACGACCACGACGTGGTTCAAGACATTGCAGCCTTTCTTGCTACGAAATTTTGAGGGTCCTCCTCAAAATTCTACCCTAGTTTGATAGGTGAATGCGTCTAGCTGCTGCTTGTGCGGCGACCGACTGAACTTGCTTCGGTATTTTGAGGTCCCTCCTCAAAATTCTGCCCCAGCTTCCATTCTTGGGGAAAATGAAATTTTTATTAAAATGTTACCGAACCCATAGGGCTGCCTACGTATCCCCTCTTAAATGGGAATCAGGTCAGGCGTAGTTCAATTTACAGCATTGAGAAAAGCATAAAGAGTTACACATAGTAACACTTGACTGCGTCTGAGTTGATTGGTTTAGGCCAAACTTCTCCATCCATTTCTTCATGTATGAGTGCTCCTCATGTCAGCAACCGGTGAACCATGTACGGGCCTTGCCAATTGGGAGAGAATTTCCCTTTTGCTTTATCTTGATGAGGAAAGATTTTCTTTAACACCAGCTACCCCAGTGTGAATCGTCTTGGTTTGACTTTCTTGTTGAAGGCTCCTGTCATTCTATTCTGATATAGCTAACCATGACAAACCGCGTTCATTCTTTTTCCGTCTATGAGGGCTAATTGCTCAGAGCGACTTCTTACCCATTCTGCGTCGCTGAGCTTAGCTTCTTGTATGATTCTCAGAGACGGAATCTCAACTTCAGCTGGAATGACGGCTTTTGTACCGTATACCAACATGTAAGGAGTTGCCCCAATTGATGTGCGAATCGTGGTGCGGTATCCCAGTAGGGCGAATGACAGTTTCTCATGCCACTGCTTGTGCTTCTCTATCATCTTTCTCAGTATCTTCTTCATGTTCTTGTTGGTAGCCTCAACGGCTCAATTCATTTGAGGTCTGTATGTTGTACAGTTCTTGTGTTTGATCTTGAACATTTCACACATTACTTTCATCAAATCACTATTTAGGTTTGAACCATTATCGGTGATGATCGACTCTGGAACTCCGAACCGACAAACAATGCGGTCACGGACAAAGTCGGACACGACCTTCTTAGTAACTGATTTGTAAGATGCTGCTTTGACCCATTTGGTGAAATAGTCAATGGCAACCAGAATGAACCTGTGTCCATTGGAGGCCGCAGGCTCGATTGGTCCAATGACACCCATGCCCCAAGCGGCGAACGGCCAGGGTGAACTTGTTGCATTAAGCTCACTGGGAGGTACCCTTAACATATCCCCATGTATCTGATATCGGTGGCATTTGCGGACATACTAGATGCAATTTGTTTCCATGGTCATCCAGAAATAACCAGCCTGAAGTATCTTCTTTGCTAGAACAAACTCGTTCATATGAGGACCGCATGTACCAGCATGTATTTCCTCCAACAACTTTGTTGCTTCCTTTGATTCGACAAATCTTAGCAAACCGAAATCGGGAGTCCTTTTGTACAAGATTCCTCCGCTATGAAAGAAAGTGTTTGATAACCTTCAAAGAGTGCGCTTCTGAGTAGCGTTTGCAAGCTCTGGGTACTCTCCCTCTTTCAAGTACTCCTTGATATCATGAAACCAAGGTCTTCCGTCTGCTTCCTCTTCAACATGGGCGCAATAGGTCGGCTGATTGTGGATCCCTACCGGGATAGAATCAATGAAGTTCTTGTCTGGATGCTGGATCATAGATGACAAGGTGGCCAGTGCGTCGGCGAACTCATTCTAGATACTGGTAACGTGCCGAAATTCAATCTTTATGAACCTCTTTCTCAATTCCTTCACACGATGTAGGTATGGCAGTATTTTGGAATTCTTGCTTGCCCATTCTCCTTGGACTTGGTGTATCAATAAGTTTTAATCACCAATCACTAATAATTCCTGAACATTCATGTTGATGGCCAAGTTGAGCCCCAGAATGCAGGCCTCATATTCAACCATGTTGTTGGTACAGGGGAACCTGAGTTTGGCGGATACCGGGTAGTGCTGACCAGTTTCTGAAATTAAGACAGCTCCAATACCCACGCCTTTGAAGTTTGCAGCCCCATCAAAGAACATCTTCAATCCATCAAAGGATTCTGCAATGTCCTCTCCTACGAAAGACACTTCTTCATCGGGGAAATACGTTTTCAATGGTTCGTATTCTCCGTACACAGGATTTTCAGCAAGATGATCGGCTAATGCTTGTCCCTTGACCGCTTTCTGAGTTACCTAAATGATGTCGAACTCACTTAACAAGATCTTCCATTTAGCTAGCTTGCCAGTGGGCATGGGCTTCTGAAAGATGTACTTTAGTGGATCCATCCTCGATATGAGGTACGTTGTGTAGGCACAGAAATAATGCCTCAGCTTCTGTGTGACCCAAGTCAAAGCACAACAGGTGCATTCTAGTAGAGAATACCGGGCCTCATACGGAGTGAACTTCCGATTGAGGTAGTATATTGCTTGCTCTTTCCTCCCTGTTTCGTCATTTTGCCCGAGAACGCAACCGAAAGCTCAATCTAGCACAGCAAGGTAGAGTAATAGAGGGCGACCCGGCTCTGGAGGTACCAATACTGGTGGTGTTGAGAGGTACTCTTTGATTCTTTCGAAGGCCTTTTGACAATCCTCAGTCCATTTGGTGGCAGAATCCTTACTTAGCATCTTGAAAATCGGTTCACAAATAACAGTGGACTAGGATATGAACCAGCTAATATAATTGAGCCTTCCCAGAAAGCTCATAACATCCTTCTTGTTCCTTGGTGGCGGCAATTCTTGGATGGCTTTTACCTTTTATGGGTCTAGCTCTATTCCTCGATGACTGACAATGAATCATAGCAACTTGCCAGCAGGAACCCCGAACGCACACTTTGCGGGGTTAAGTTTCATATTGTATTTCCTTATCCTGTTGAAGAACATTCTCAAATCTTCCATATGATCAGCAGCTTTCTTTGATTTGATAATGACGCCGTCCACATATACCTCGATCTCCTTGTGAATCATATCATGGAATATAGTAGTCATGGCTCTCATGTAAGTGGCCCCTGTATTCTTCATACCGAATGTCATCATCTTGTAAAAATAAACTCCCCACAGCATAATGAATGTTGTTTTCTCAGCATCTTTCTCGTCCATCCAATTATGATGGTAACCAGAAAAACAATCTACAAAGGACTGCAGCTCGTGCTTGGCATAGTTGTAAATTAATAAATGTATGTTTTGCAGGGGGAAGTCGTCTTTCAGACTGGCCCGGTTGAGATCCCGGTAGTCAACGCAGACTCTGACCTTCCCATCTTTCTTTGGTATAGGAACAATGTTGGCTAACCATGTAGGATATTCGACCACTCGGAGAACCCCAGCGTTGATCTGCTTGGTGACCTCTTCTTTGATTTTTAAGCTCATGTCTGGTTTGAACTTCCTGAGCTTTTGCTTTACTGGTGGGCATGTTGGATCAGTTGGCAGCTTGTGGGCCACAATAGATATACTGAGGCCAGTCATGTCATCATATGACCAAGCGAACATGTCCTCATATTCCCTTAAGAATTCCGTATATTCCTTCTTTTCTGACGGCGACAAATGAATGCTGATGCGTGTTTCTTTGACGTTCTCTGCGTTTCCCAGGTTGACGACCTCAGTCTCGTCCAAGTTAGGGTTAGGTCTATTCTCAAAGTTCTCGACCTCTTTAATAATATCCTCATGTATATCATCCTCGTCTGACTCGGAATCTGTTTGTTGTGTTACCTTGTTGCATGTCACAGTCGTCGGTTCATCAAGATAAGTAATGGTAATGCCTGAGGCTCGACGGGCTTTGGTTGTCTTGACAGACCAATTGTTGAGATATGATCCCTTGCTCACGACCTGTATAGAAGGGCCTTCCTCCCCCTCCTCTTCGAGAATGACACAACAGTCCATATCTTTATTATCCAGAAATAAATCCCTCATTGCCGCTAGCGCTTCCTCCTCGTCTGTACCATATATGATGTCAGCTGGCTGGAAAGTTTTCTCTATGTGGGGTATTGGCTGCTCCAATGGGTAGTAAGGACCGCGCCATGGTGGCGACCATTTATTGAATTCTTCCTAATTATAATCATATCCTAGACCGCAGGTAGTACCGTGCTCCTTGAGTTTATAGGCTTTGTGATTCCCTGGAGATTTTTACCGAGCCCTTTGCCTGGATCGTACCCTTGCCAGTTCAATATGCTTTCAGTCTTACTGTCCCACCACTTGTCCTTGTGAATGGCATTAACACGTTCAATGTTGTGGTAGATTTCTCCACCCAGCTTCCTCCTTCCATCGATGACCGAAAAGGTTTGGCGACCGTAGATATGGTAGCTATCGTCTCCATGAATGATTACATCTTGGTGATTCAATTCAAACTTCACAGCTTGGTGTTGTGATGACTCAAAAGGTCATCCTAAGTAATTCTAGCTAAATATGTGTCCCGAGGCCCCGAAATCCTCCATTAATCTCACCTCGATGTGCGTGTTCATTCCGGGCATGTAGCCGGGAAGTCCTTATGTTGAAATTTGATGAAAATGGAATTTTATGATAATTAAATAAATAAAGTTGACTTTGGTCAACATTTTTGGTAAACGTACCCGGACCCGTGATTTGAAGGCCCCGGAGGGTCCGTAGGAAAATATGGGACTTGGGCGTATGCCCGGAATTGAATTCCGAGGTCCCAAGCCCGAGAAATGAATTTTGAAAGAAAATTGTTTTCTGGAAATAATAAAGGATTTTGGAAATGAATAATTATGTGAAAATCGTGTTACCGAGCCCGTATTATGGTTTCGGAGCCTGGAACAGGTTTATTATATGTTATGTGACTTATTTGTGAAATTTTAAGTAAAACGGGCTTGAAATGACGTGATTCGAATTAAAATCGGATAAGTTAAGCTTTATGAAGTTTTGAGGAAATTTTATGAGTTTTAAGGTTTAACTCTTTGTTTTGATGATATTTTGGTGATGTAAAAGCTTGAATAAGTCTGTAGGATGCTTTGGGAAACGTGTGTGTTTTAGGTTTTGAGACCCTAGGGCTCGGGTGAGTTTCGGGTAGCTAACGGGATGTGAAATGCATGAAAATCTGGTGTTTTTGATAATTTGCTGGTGTCTGGTGTAATAACCTTCGCGAACGCGGCCAAGGGCTCGCGAATGCGAAGGGTAATTATGGTGTCGTGGGATTTTACTCTACGCGAACGCGTAGAGGAAGACGCGAATGCGGAGCACTGGACACTGCTTCTACGCGAACGCGTCCCCAGGGGTGCGAATGCGTAGTGTTAGGCTGGGGTATGGGGGGCTGGGTAATTTGTTCTTCGCGAACGCGGGAAGAGGCTCGCGAACGCGGAAGTTTAGGGAGTCAGACATTCGCGAACGCGGCCCTGGCTCCACGAGCGCATAGGTCCCAGCAGCTAACCCTTCGCGAACGCGGCCAGGGGCCCGCGAACGCGAAGGGTAATTTTGCCCAGTTATTAAAAATATCCAAAAACAGAATACCATATGGGAATATCACATTTTCAGCCTTCTTCTTCTCCTCCCACCCCCATTGACGATTCTCAAGCTAATTTCCCTCCATAAACACTTGGGTAAGTGATTCCAACTCTATTTTCTTCCATTTATCTTCAACAACCACTAGAATATAGGCCTAAAAACATGGAAATTAAGTAGAAATTAGGGGTTTTGGGTAGAGTTAGGTTTTTTGGAAAATTTGGGTGATTCAACCTCAATTTGGGGTCGGATTTCAAAACAAATTATATATTTTAACTCGTGGGGTTATGGGTTATTGGGTTTTGGTCCGAACCTCGAGTTTGGACCAAGCAGGCCCGTTGTCGAATTTTGGAAATTTTGAAAGAATGGTAGGAATTGTGTATTTAGGCTATGGGATGGTGTTATTGAGTTATTATTGATATACTTAAGTTAATTATGCCTAGATATTGTTGTTCCGGAGTTCAATTAAAAAGGAAAGGCGGTCTTAGAGGGTTGATTGCTATACTTTGGACCGAGGTAAGTGTCTTGCCTAACTTTGGTGAGGGAATAGGTATTATTTGCTATGTGCTAAGTGATTATCATGTTCATTGCATAGGTGAGGTGACGAGTACCTATGCAATGTGTGTCAAGCATGCCCGTGAGTCTATTTTGATAGAAATTGCAGTATTTCTTCCATGTTTAGCATATCATGAGATTGTCTTTACTTGGTAATTTATTATTGATTGAAAGTATTGGTTGTTGAGCTTGAGAAGTGTTGATGCGAATGATAATCCAAGTGTAGAGTATGCGATTGAAGTTATTGGTTATAGTTGAGGCCTTTGCCGGGCATTTATTGAGTTATTAATTGATGTTTTCTCCTTACCGGGTGATTTGAACTGTCTATTTCCACTATGATGTACTCCTTGCCATTATTTCTGTTATTGTTTGGTGAGGAAGAGTGTAAAGCACGAAGGGTGATGTCGTGCCATGATATTTGATTACATTGCATAGTGAGGAAGAGTGTAAAGCACGAAGGGTGATGTCGTGCCATGATTCATATTGATTATAAGCACGAAGGTTAATGCCGTGCCATGATTCCCATTGATTATATGCACGAAGGTTAATGCCGTGCCATGATTTACATTGCCTTACATTGTACATTGCATTGTGAGGAAGAGAGTAAAAGCACGAAGGGTGATGCCGTGCCATGATATTTGACTACATTGCATTGTGAGGAAGAGTGTAAAAGCACGAAGGGTGATGCCGTGCCATTGTTTTACATTTCTGGTACTTATACTTGTTTTCGTTGGCTATTGTGTTAGATTGCCTCCCTTGTTCACTTTTATCTGTCAATTTGACTGCCTCATTTCAATTGTTCCCCTTACTGCTCCTGTATCCCTTACTTGTCTGCTTATCTCTTACCTTGTATTATTCATGTGCCCAAGACGACTTTTCGCACTCGTTATGGGCATTATGAGTTTTTGGTCATGTCGTTTGGGTTGACTAATGCCCCCGCTGCTTTTATGGAGTTGATGAATCGAGTATTCCAGCCTTATTTGGACTCGTTCGTTATTGTTTTCATTGATGATATTTTGATATACTCTCGCAGCCGAGAGGAGCATGAGCAGCACCTTAGAGTTGTCCTCCAGATTCTGATAGATCGGCAGTTGTATGCCATGTTTTCTAAGTGCGAGTTCTGGTTGAGCCCTTTGGCATTCTTGGGCCACGTTGTATCGGCATAGGGCATCCAGGTGGATTCGTAGAAAGTTTCGGCAGTTAGAGATTTGCCTAGGCCCACTTCAGCCACGGAGATTCGGAGCTTCTTAGGCCTCACAGTCTATTATCGCCGGTTTGTGGAGGGGTTTTCATCTATAGCAGCCCCTATAACCAAGTTGACGCAGAAACATGTTCAGTTCAGATGGTCTGAGAAGTGTGAAGCGAGCTTTCAGAAGCTCAAGACACCATTGACCACAGCACCAGTGTTGGTATTGCCCTCAGGTTCAGGTTCTTATACCGTGTACTGCGATTCTTCGCGGGTTGGTCTTGGTGAAGTATTGATGCAGGATGGGAAGGTTATAGTCTATGCTTCACGTTAGTTGAAGATTCATGAGAAGAACTATCCAGTCCATGATTTGGAACTTGCAGCTATTGTTCATGCCTTGAAGATTTGGAGGCACTATTTGTATGGGGTGCCGTGTGAGGTGTTCACCGATCATAAGAGTTTGCAATACTTGTTTAAGCAAAAGGAGTTGAATATGAGGCAGAGGAGGTGGTTAGAGTTGCTGAAGGAGTATGATATTACTATTCTCTATCATCCGGGAAAGGACAATGTGGTGGCCGATGCCTTGAGCCAGAAATCAGTCAGCATGGGTAGTTTGGCTTACTTATGAGTTAAAGAGCGACCCTTGGCTTTGGATGTTTAGGCGTTAGCCAATTGATTTGTTAGATTGGAGATTTCTGACACTGGCAGTGTTTTGGCCCATACCGTCGCTCGTTCTTTGTTGTATGATCGTATACGCGCCAGGCAATATGATGATCGTCATTTGTGTGCTCTTAGAGATGCGGTTCGGCACGGACGTGCCAAGCA
>ML247398.1:1531-74073 GCA_005239495.1 Nicotiana undulata | reverse complement strand
ATATATATATATATATATATATATATATATATATATATATATATATATATATGCACTCTCATCGACACACAGAAGAAGAACATACATGAGTTCAAACTCTCTCTCACACTAAAAGCTTTCTGTTCTCTCTTTCTCTCTTGCTACTTGCTATTTGCTACTTGCTACTGCTACTAAATTAGCCGGCTGAAAGCAAGGCTAATTATTGTACTCTCCTATTTTTCATATTGTGTTTACTCTCCTTACTGGTATGTTCTGATTTTGAATACAAGTCCTCAAACCAATGTGTTTCCAACCGCTTCAGTTTATCATATTCCTAATCTGTTTTTATCTATGGTTTTGTTGTTCAACATGTAGTTTACCAATTTACATTATTGCTTCACCTAGCATGTTAGTTATGTCCTACCCTTATTAGGATAATTATACTTATGAAGTTACTACCTTTGTGGTATGTTTCAAGCTGACTATGTTCTGTCTATGCATGTTTGAATGGTTAACTGATTGATTCCTCTAGTTTCTGGTGCAAACTTGTTTTTGTAAGCAATATGTTATTCAGAATTGTTCTGATTATATGCTCAATTCTTTTTAATACCACTATGTCTTCTATTGTTTGTTATGAAATTCATAATCCTATACTATATTTACACCATTAGTTATCCCCAACCCCACTAGCTCCCTAAACACTTTTGACTCTATGCAACCATTAGCAATTCTGAAATCTATGACCTATTGACTTGAAACTTCTATACTGCTGTCTGTTATGTGATTACCGTACATGATCTACTTGTCCCGAACCCCCAAGGATCCCTGTGAGAAGGATTATTATCCGAGTGTATTTGAACATGTTTGGTCCTGTGATTGATATGTTGTTTATGTAATTACCCAACTCTTGTAAAAAGTTGTGTTTTACTAAACATCTCTGTTATTTTTATAATACTATTTCAACTGAGTCTCTTTCAAATACTGTTTTCCTATCAAACCTTCTCAAAACTATGTCAAGCACTATCACTCTATTCTTAGGTCATTGAGTGATGCCCCTCCAGTGTGTGACTTATTTGGGATTCCTATGAGATCCCTCTGAACTCTAATGCACTAGGGCTGGTACTTCCACACTGCACTTACTCAGTTTTGGTTATGAAATCTGGGTGTGAGCATTGCCCGGGATCCCTTGAAGTCCTTAGGGAACTCTGACACACCCGGATATGAGAAAGACTATGAAATACTTGGGCATTTGAGGCTATGAGAATATGGGCTTACTTCAAGCTCCCTATAGTGTAACTTGTTCTTTTCTTTTATCTACTTATGTAATTTATTCAGCTGGTCTGTAATAATTATTTGTAAACGAGTATTGGGGATGGCTAGTGAAATGGGGAGGGTAGATGTATATTTCTGTCATTAGTATTGGTTTAGAAAGCATGTTCTAGGATTTACCTTATCTATACTTGCATAGAATCCATGTTTTAGGACCTATACTTTCAAATCATGTCATGCACTAGATATCATGTTCTTAGGTTTCATGTATACTGCTTCAGCATCTCATTTGATACTAATACATGTTTATGATCATCACTTAAAAATCCTTCTCTTAGGTTAATAAACAACATTAACATAAGAAATGTTACTCATGTGCATTCAAAATCATGTCTTAACAATTTTGTAACTATTCTTTTTGAATTTAGAGATCATGTTTTAGGAATTCTGTTAATTTAAAGATCACTGTCATAAGAACTGTCGTTTCTGTGTATTTAGAAATCATGTATTAGGCACTCTTTTTTCATTTCCTTAGCCACACCTAATTAAACTACTGATTCATAAAAGAGGTATAAAACAACTCCACATTTGATTACCTTGTTTTAATAAAAACTGGTGATAATCTCTATATTCTCAGACTTACAACACCTAGAACAACATGCTTTTAGGCAAAAAACAACTCCTGAACTGTTAATAATTCTGCAACTATGGTGCATGATCCCACGCTTAGGCAAGCCTTAGGTAATCACTCTTTGTAAAACTGGAGAACTATCTTCGTTTGTGTTTACTGCTTAATGACTTACGACCCCACTGTCGAGTTTATAAAACAAAGTTACACATTCATGTGCATTGACATCCACTTAGATACCATGTTTAGGTCTTTTATCTAATAAAAGTTGTTCTTGTTTGTGTTTGAGATGTGTTGCTTATGTGTATTATGTGCGGAGATAAACCCGGGCCTCTTAACTTTTTCTTTATGTATTTATCTGTTAAGTCCTATTTGTTCTTTCCTGTCGCTTAGAATTTTCCCTTTTAAAACCATAGGGAATCTGTCTAGAACTACCTGTATTTAGAGGTCCCAAATTACTCCAGGACCATTAAGAAGGGACGAGTAACAGCACGCATAGAGACCGTTAAATAAAACTCGCCTAATAACCACTAAGGGGTGGGCTAAAGGGTGGATATGGATATGATTACCAGTGCGCTAATGCCACGTGTAGCCCCTCATTGAAGAGTGATCACCGGGCATTGCATTGATGTGATCCTATAGGATAAAGAACTTAGGACCCCCTTATCCCTTTAACTATGTGTGTTCAGACCATGAATCTTTTAACCTTTACCTATGTGTGTTAAGACCATAAACGTTTTTAACCTTATTAGACATGTGGGCTCAGACTACGAACTTTTTCCAAATCACTAGTTGTTTACTTGTTTATATGACTGCCTATTTTCTACTTGTTTAAAATTCACAAATCTTGTTTCGCCGGGAACCACAGTTGTGGACTTTGAGGGGTGACTAACATCTTCCCCTCGAAGTAATTTCAAGCCCTTACCCAATCTCTGGTTATTCGAATTAGTGTTATTGTGACCCTTAGTAGGTTCCCTAACGCACCTTAATTCGGTAGGTGGCGACTCTTGTACTCCTTATATATCCCTTTCCCAAAATAAAATGAGTTGTCCCAAATAATGTCGAAAACCTTGAGCGATCTGAAAGGAGAGGAAAAAAGGGGGCACGACAACTTCTATATTTCCTGTGAATTGATATTATACGGTGGGATCGGATTGCACGCCGCAATAGGTGTAATGAGGGTGGAATATGGTGATAAGGGTGAATTTATACTATACGGTGGGATCGGGTTGCACGCCACAACAGGTGTAATAAGAGTGGAATGTGGTGATACGGGTGAATTGATACTAAATGGTGGAATCGGGTTGCACGCCGCAACATGTGTAATAAAGGTGGAATATGGTGATAAGGGTGAACCGTGATTGTGATTATTATGATATGGTGGGATCAGTCTGCACGCCACAACACTTTTATCTACACTTTGTTGTTTATTATCTTAAGAGGAAATAAGGGAGGATCATGATATGTACGGTGGGATCGAGTTGCGCGTCGCAACAATATCTATGTTTATCCCCTTTTCTTTTACCGTGTAATTTGTACGGTATCTTTGAATTGCACTTAAGGATTGGTTATATCACTGATGAAACACATTGGGTGATGTATTATTCTTTGCAAGTTACTGTTTTTATGTTATTGTGCCTTCTTTTCTGTTATTATTATTAACTGTATGTAGATTTTATTGTGAGTGTCCCGCTGTATGAGGTTGGGTGTGCTGATACTGCACTCTGCACTTTCTGTGCAGATTTTGGTGCTGAACCGAGTTGACCTTGAGTTAGCTACTGGCTTCATCTGATCGGAGACTCAAGGTAGTCCTATCGGCGTTCACAAGCCCTAAAGTCTCCGTCTATCCTTTCTGCTTACTGTTTTCTTTTATTCAAACAGTTATACTTCTCTCAGAGTTGTATTTGTAGTAAATTCTGGAATGCTCGTGGATTGTGACTCCAGATTCTGGTTAGTTGTCTATAAATGTTAAGACTGTTAAGGATTTTCCGCACTCTTTTTTACATATTGTAAATTACGGAAAGGGTTTAGAAATGGCTAACGATCTCTAATGTTGGCTTGCCTAGCAGTGAAAAACGCCATCATGGTAATGATGGTTGGAATTCCAGGTCGTGACAAGTTGGTCTCGGAGCGGTAGGTTGCCTAGGTCTCAAAATTCACGAGCGAGCCTAGTAGGGCCTTGGGGATCGGTACAGAGACATCTGTACTTGTCTCCCCGAGGCTATGAAGTTTAGAATCAATTTCACTTTTATTCTTCTCTGTCATGTGATTTTATGTTCTCAATATTGATTGGACTCTTCTACTCTTATTCTCTCGTAGATGGCGAGAACGCGTGCCGCTTCTTCAGCTGAGCAGCAACCAGAGCCTCCAGCAGCAGCTCTAGGAGGGGCAGAGGATGAGGTCGAGGCAGGGGCAGGGCTCAGCCCAGGGCCCGACCAGCAGCCCCAGCCATGGAACCTCAGGTTGATTTCGACGAGGAGGTTCTAGCTCAAACTATTCTTGTCGGACCAGCTCAGGTCCCGGATGGGTTTATTGCCACCTCAGTGCTTCAGGATGCTTTGGTATGATTGGTGGGCCTTATGGACAGTTGTCACGACCCCAACATCTAAACCGGTCGTGATGGCGCCTATCATGGAATTAGGCTAGCCAACAATCACACATTTACATTTTCTTTTCAAAATTTCAAATTCAGTTCCAATATTTTCATAAACATATATAAATTTCAAAATTTCTAAACATGCAAAATCATGGCATCAATCACTCAGGCACTCGGCCTCTCACATATCATAACAGTGTAACATGCTACGGCGTGCATCCCGATCATATCCTCATAATATTTTCTCTCGGCCTCACTAAGTCAGAAACTCTCAAAATGCCACTCGGGCCATAAATAAATGGGGTTCTCGACCCAAAACAATATTTTATATCATGAAATAATATCAACAAGTCTGAGTATCAAAAACAGTTTAACATGAATGACTGAGTGTAATCATAATCACCACGGTGAGGAATATCAGAAAAACAACCCCCAAGGGGTTTAAATAGGTCGGCACAAGGCCCCAAACATGGCTTACAACCCAAATATATCAAAAGCATAAAAATATGATTTCTCATGTGATTTAAAAGTAGTTACCTCAATAGTTGCCTCGCGAAGGACCAAGTCCAACTTCCCAAATCAGTGCACGCCATACACTCATCATCCAGTGTGTGCGTCACTCCAAAACAGTGAAAAGATGCTAAGTCCGGGGTTTCATACCCTCAAGATAAGATTTATAGTGATTACTTACCTCAAACCAGCCCGAAAAGCTACTCTGCAATACTCTTTCCCCTCGAATCGGCTCCTAAATGCTTCGAGTCTATCAAAATCGGATTAATAACATCAAGTTTTGCTAGGGAGACGAAACGCAATCGAAAACTATCAAAATTAGGCACAAATCCTGAAATTGGCCAAACCTGGTCCCCAGGCCCACATCTTGAAATTCGATAAAATTTACACCACAGGAATCCTTATTCACTCACGAGTCTATATATACCAAGAACGCTGAAATCGGAGTCCAAATGACCCTTCAAATTCCCATTTTAAGATCTCTTAACCACAAGCCCTAATTACCCATTTTAAGCACTAATTTTCCCAAATTTTCACCACTAATCAGACATATAATCATAAATAAACAAGTTTTTAGTCCAAAAACCTTAACTCAATAAAGAACTATCGATTTTCCTCTTCAAAAACCCTTCAAAAGCTTCAAACCCGAATGAAAATGGTGAAAGAAAAACTAAAATTTGCTAAGGACCCTTTTAATATGATCTGCCCAGAGATTTCCGCACCTGCAACCTAAATCTCGCACCTGCGGTCCCAGGTTCGCACTTGCGAGAATTCACTTAAAGTCTAATTTCCGCAACTGCGACTCCGCATGTGCGGTACCACGTCAGCATCTGCGGTCCCTCGCTAAGCTGCCCAAAATCTGCATTTGCGGAATCCTTTCTACTTCTACGGGCCTGCACTTGCAGTCCCATATCTGCAGGTGCGGTCACACCAGCATCAGCTGCTATTTTTCGAATCTGAAATCCTCTGATGGCAATCCGAAATCATCCCGAGCCCCTAGGGGCCCCAACCAAAAATACAAACAAGTCATAAATGATCATCCGGACTTAGTCGCACCCTCGAAACACCCAAAATAACATCCAAACACTAAATTCACCTCGTATTCAAGCCTATGAACTTTGAAACTTCTAAATTTCACCAAGGATGTCGAAACTTTCCAAAACACATACGATTGACCTGAAAATTTTAACACATATAAAAAATGACATTACGAACTTGCTCCAACTTCTTGAATTCCATTCCTACCCCGATAGCCTATTTTCCACTGCCAACCGAAAATCGCCAAAAACCAACTTTCGCCAATTCAAGCCTAATTCTACACCGGACATCAAAACCTAATTCCGAACACACTCTTAAGTTCCAAATCACCTAACGAAGCTGTCTGAGGCATAGAATTCGCATTCCGAGGTTGTTTACCAAGAAGTCAACTCCTAGTTGACTTTATGAACTATAAGGCTAATTTAAGAGACTAAGTGTCTCAATTCTCACTACGATCATTCCGAACCCGAACCAACCGACCCCAACACATCATAAATAGTCTAAACAATGCATTTCAAGGTAGAAACAGGAATAATTGTGCAAATTTTACAAAACGACTGGCCGGGTCGTTACATTCTCCCCCTTTTAAACAAACGTTTGTCCTCGAACGGGTCTAGAAACATACCTGGAGTCTCAAGCAAGTGAGGATATCTCCTCCGCATCACCCGCTCGGTCTCCTAAGTGTCCTTCTCCACTGGCTGCCCTCTCAATGCACTTTCACTGAAGCTATATCTGTAGACCTCAACTTTCTGAACTGACGACCCAGAATAGCCACTAGCTATACCTCATATGACATATCACCCTCAAGTCGCACTATGCTGAAGTCTAAAACATGCGATGGGTCACCAATATACTTCCATAGCATCGAAATATGGAACACCGGATGAGCGCTCGATAAATTGGGTGGCAAAGCAAGTCTATAAGCCACCTCCCCAATCTTCTAAAGCACCTCAAAAGGCCCAATGAACCGGGGACTCAACTTTCCCCTCTTCCCGAACTTCATAACACCCTTCATGGGTGACACCTTTAGCAGTACCTTCTCTCCCTCCATGAAAGACACATCCCGGACCTTCCGGTCCGCATAACTCTTCTGCCTAGACTGTCCTGTGCGAAGTCACTCCTGAATCAACTTCACCTTATCCAACACATCCTGAACCAAGTCTATTCCCAATAGCCTGGCCTCGCCCGGCTCAAACTAACCAACCGGAGATCTACACCTCCTACCATATAAAGCCTCATACGAAGCCATCTGGATACTGGACTGATAACTATTATTATCATCAAACTCCGCGAGTGGCAAAAACTGGTCCCATGAACCCCCAAAATCAATGACACAGAAATGCAACATGTCCTCCAGAATCTGAATAGTACGCTCTGACTGCCCGTTGGTGCGAGGATGAAATGATGTGCTCAACTCAACCTGAGTACCCAACTCTCTCTACACGCCTCTCCAAAACTGAGATGTGAATTGAGTACCTCTGTTAGAAATGATAGAAACTGGGACCCCATGCAATTGGAAAATCTCCCTGATGTAGATCTCAGCTAACCGCTCGGAAGAATATGTAGTACCAATAAGAATGAAGTGCGCGAACTTGGTCAGCCGATCCACAATAACCCATATAGCATCAAATCTCCTTGAAGTCCGTGGGAGCCCAACTACAAAGTTCATAGTGATCCGCTCCCACTTCCACTCCGGAATATCTAACCTCTGAAGTAATCCACCTGACATCTGGTGCTCATACTTGACCTGCTTGCAGTTGGACACGAAGCTACAAACTCGACAAAATCCTTCTTCATCCACCTCCACCAATAATGTTGTCTCAAATCCTGGTACATCTTCGTAGCACCCGGATGGATGGAATACCGTGAGCTGTGAGCCTCTGCTAAAATCAACTCTCGAAGACCATCCACATTGGTCATGCAAATACGACCCTGAATCCTCATGACCGCGTCATCACCAATAGTCACATCCCTGGCATCACCTCGACGGACCCTGTCCTGAAAGACTAGCAAGTGTCGGTCATCATACTGGCATGCTCTAATCTGATCATAAAGAGAAGACCTGGAGGCTACACAAGCCAATACCCAAGGGGGCTCTGACAAATCCAATCTCACCAACTGACCTGCTAAATCCTGAACATCAAGTGCTAAAGGTTTCTCTACTGCTGAAAGGTAGGCTAGACTCCCCAAACTCTCTGCTCTGCGACTCAGGGCATCAGCCACTACATTAGCCTTCCCCGGATGATATAGAATAGTGAGGTCATAATCCTTGGGAAGCTCAAACCATCTCCTCTGACGCAAATTCAAGTCCTTATGCTTAAGAAGATACTGCAAACTACGATGATCTGTGAAAATCTTACAATGTACTCCATACAAATAATGATGCCAAATTTCAAGGTGTGGACAATGGATACTCGCTCAAGATCATGCACTGGATAATTCTTCTCATGCACCTTCAACTGTCTAGACGCATAGGCAATCACGCTACCGTCCTACATCAATACCTCTCCCAAGACAACTCTAGAAGCATCACAGTAAACTGTATAAGAACCCGAACCAGTAGGCAAAACCAACACCGGAGCTGTGGTCAAAGCTGACTTTAGATTCTGAAAGCTCTCCTCACACTCCTCCATCAACCTGAACCTAGCACCCTTCTGGGTCAGTCTGGTCATAAGTGCTGCAATAGAAGAAAATCCCTCTACGAAACGGCGATAGTAACCTGCCAACCCAAGTAAACTGCGGATCTCTGTAGCTGATGACGGTCAAGGCCAACTCTGTATCGCCTCCACCTTCTTCGGATATACCCTAATCCCATCACAAGACACTAAATGGCCCAAAAATGCAACTGAATTAAGCTAGAATTCACACTTCGAAAACTTTGCATACAACTTCTTGTCCCTCAGGGTCTGAAGCACAACTCTCAAATGCTGCTCATGATCCTCCCGAGATCAGGAATATACCAAGATGTCGTCAATAAACACAATGACGAAGGAGTCAAGATAAGTCTTGCACACACTGTGCATCAAGTGCATAAAGGCTGCTGGGGCATTGTTCAGCTCAAATGACATAACAAGAAACTCATAATGACCATATATGGTCCTGAAAGCAGTCTTTGGGATTTCAGAGTGCCGAATCTTCAACTGATGACACCTGGATCTCAAGTCAATCTTGGAGAACACTATGGCTCCCTGAAGCTGGTCAAAAAAACATCAATACGAGGCAAAGGACACCAGTACTTTAGTGTAACCTTGTTCAGCTGCCGATAATCAATACACATGCGCATAGAGCCATCCTTCTTCTTCACAAACAACATTGGTGCACTCCAAGGTGACACACTAGGCCGAATGAACCCCTTATCTAGAAGTTCCTAAATCTTCTCTTTCAATTCCTTCAACTTCACTAGTGCCATACGATATTGAGGAATAGAGATAGGCTGAGTGCCTGGCACCAGGCCAATACCAAAATCAATATCCATGTCAGGTGGCATGAGTGGCAGGTCTACAAGGAACACGTCCGGAAACTCACAGACCACAGGAATAGAATCAACAGCAGGAGTCTCACCACTAACATCCCTCACAAAATCCAAATACGATAAACATCCCTTTTCAACCATGCGCTGACCCTTCAGATAAGAAATCACCCTGCTAGGCACATACTCAGTAGAACCTCTTCACTTAACTCTCGGAACTCTAGGCATAGCCAAGGTCACGATCTTAGCGTGACAATCAAGAATAACATGTCATGGAGATAGCCAATCCATACCCAGTATCACATCAAACTCAACCATGCTGAGTAACAATCGGTCCACTCAGGTCTTCCGACCCCAAATAGATCTCACACATGACCGATACATAGAGTTTACAATAATAGTATCACCTACGGGAGTCGACACATGAACAGACGTAACTAAATACTCATGGGGCATATCAAGGAAGTGAGAAAAATATGACAAAACATAAGAGTATGTGGAACCAGGGTCAAAGAAAGCCAAAGCATCTCGATGACATACTGAGATAATACCTGTGATCACTGCATCGGAGGCCATAGCATCTAGCCTGGCTTGAAGTACGTAGATACGAGCCTGACCTCCACCTGCTCGACCTCCCCCTCTAGGGAGGCCCTTAGCTTCCTGACCCCTACCCCTAGCTGCCTGGACGGGTGGTGAAGTGACGAGAGCTGAAGTCGAGGGTTGACCCCTCTGCTGAGAAGAACTACTAGGACGACGAGGACACTTCCTCCATACATGTCCAAATTCTCCACACTCAAAGTAACTCCCTGGAGCTGGTGATGGGGACTGAAGGGGACACCTGACACCAGGATAACTGCTGAATGAACCATGCATAGAAGAACCCTGTAAAGATGATGCTCTGTAGGAACTCTTAGTGGGAAGGGCACTAAATGAAGAACGACCCGGATGAGAACTGCGGGGACCCTGCCCCGATGATGCACCACTATAAGCTGGGCGAACTGGCTGAGAAGGTAAAAATGGGCGACCTCTACCGTGCTAGAACTGCCCTCTAGAGGGAGTACCACTAAAACTACCAGATCCCCGAGGCCTCTTGGCCTCCCTCTCCTATTGCTCCTGATGGTGAACTGACTCAATATCTCGAGCAATATAAACAACCTGCTCGAAGGTAGAACCTGACAATCTCTCCCTAGTTATCAAGATACGAAGCTGATACGTGAGGCCATCCACGAACCTCATGATCCTCTCCCTATCAATAGGGACTAACTCAGTAGCATGACAATCCAACTCTGAATATCACATCTCATACTGCGTCACTGTTAGCTCTCCCTGACGCAGCTGCTCAAACTGCTTGCGTTGCTCCTCCCCGTGAGACTCAGGAACATACTTCTCCAAAATGATAGTGGAGAACTACTGCCAGGTAAAGGGTGTTGAACCAATAGGCCTACACCTCTCGAAAGACTCCCACCAAGTGAGAGCAGCACCACAATACTGAAATGTAGCAAACGAGACCCCACTGGTCTCCAGAATCCCAGCAATACGAAGTATCCTCTAACACTTATCTAGAAAACCCTGGGCATCTTCGCCCTCAGTAACGCTGAACGTCGTAGGCTGAAGTCTACTAAACCTCTCCAGTATGCGCTGCTCATCCTCTGGTATAGCTAGAACCACGAATTCCTGAACTCGAACAACCGGCTGTGCTGGAACCGCCCCCGGTGTATGAAGGCCCTGCACAACTTGCTCAAGTGTCCGGGCAGCTGGAGTCTGAGTGCCTCCCCCGGCCTGAGATGTAGCGACAGTGGTAGATACAACAACTTCCTGAGCAAGACTAGTACATATTGTCAAGATCTGAGCTAGGGTCTCCTAAAGACCCGGAATAATAATGGGCACTGCCGGTGCCTAAGCCTGTCCCGCTGGAATACCCGCGGCGGGAACCTGGTCTTGAATAGTAAGGGGGGTCCACTGGTACTACCGTGGCTGCTGCACGGGCTGGTCCTCTACCTCTACCACTGCCTCGACCTCTTGCTGGTCTAGCTAGTGTCTGGTCACCCTGATCTATAGCGCGTGTCCTCACCATATGTGAAATAATGAAACAACAGAAGTTTAGGCTCCCAGAATCAATAGAATTGCACGACAAAATTCAAGAAAATGAGATGTTTCCTAAGAGTTTTGTAGCCTCTCGAAGATAAGTACAGACATCTCCGTACCGATCCACAAGACTCTACTAAACCTGTTCATGACCGTTGAGTCCTATGTAACCTAGTTGTTATCCCATATCAATGAATGTGTTTTGAATATTGACAACATGTGTCAAGTTGAACCAGGTCCATCATAGCACACACTTCTATATGAAGCAGTTGGATCGCAAATCGTACAAATCTAGGAGATATTAGAGTTTTCTAAATATTAAAGAACTAAGAGAATGTCTCCTAATACGAAAAGGTTGAAAATTGATAGAGAAGACAGAAGTTGATTTCAGCTAGGACAATAATAGAGGAAGGAAGTTGAGTTACAATCAAACTTGTCTACCAAGGAAGAGTTGGATCAGAATTGTAGCATGGACTCAACCAACGACCGCTATAAATAATCAAAGTATTACTGCTGAAAGAAGTGACGCACAAGTACAAAAGTGAATCAAGTTCTGAAGCAAAAGTCCCAAAGGTTTTGCAAGCAGAATTGTTGTGCGATACAAAGGCTACAGTTCAACTAGAAGGAACAGTTTCATTGTCTGTATATCAAGTCTAGTTGATTGTAGTAAGAGTTTAAATATTGTATCTTATCAGTTTATTAGAAGCAAATTTTAATAGGTACAAATTGATCAAGTTAGAGTTAGCTTGAATTCTGTAGAAATTAGCTAGAGGCTAATTGATACAAAGAGGATTATAGTTAGTCCTATGATTACAAAAGAGTTTATTTTGTAAGTCCGTTTTGGCTCAGTGTTTAGTGAAGAGTTTGAGCAAATCCTACTGAGGAGTAGGTCGTGGTTTTTTCACCTTTTGAGCCAGGTGTTTTCCACGTAAAAATCCCTGTGTCTTTACTATTACTGCTTAATTATTCCGCAAACTGTAGTAAGTAGTAGACTAAGAAGAACCAGGTTCTTCTTATTAGACAGCACTCGAAAATTGGGTACTGCACAATTAACTTATAATATTGTGTAGTATTGAAGTCTAAAACATCAATTGGTATCAGAGCAGTTTATCCTTGAAGAGGCTAACACCTAGGAAAATATCAAGATGAGTGCACAACCTGGGAACTGGGAAGGACAATCAACTGCAAGTCCACCACTCTTCAACGGGCAGTACTATTCTTGGTGGAAGAATAGAATGAAGGATCACCTTATTGGAGAGGACTATGAACTCTGGGACATAGTCACTGATGGACCACTTGCAACAATGGAGAAAATCGCCGAAGGAGTAGATGTACCTAAAACTAGGGCTGACTGCACAACTGAGGATCTGAAGAAATGGGAGAAGAATGCCAAGGCTAAGAGGTGGCTAGTCTGTAGACTAGGCCCAGATGAATACAGCAGAATCCAAAGCTGTACCACTGCCAAGGAAATCTGGGATACTGTACAAGTGGCACATGAAGGAACAACTCAAGTGAAGAGTTCTAGAGGTACGTTGCTATACTCTCAGTATGAAAACTTCACTATGAAGGAAGGTGAAAAAATTCAGGAGATGTACACAAGGTTCACAGCCTTAACTACTGAACTCAAGTCTCTTGGAAGAGTCATCCTTGAGAAGATCTTGACCAGGGTTCTACCTATCTCCTGGGAAAGCAAGATAACTGCCATTCAGGAATCCAAAAATATGGAAACCCTTAGACTAGATGAGTTGATTGGCAACCTTACTGCTTATGAACTCAGAAGGCAGACCATGAAAATGGATGTCCCGAAGAAAGAAAGAAGTCTAGCACTAAAGATCACAGAGGGATCAGATCTGGAGGATGATGAGATGGCCATGATCACCAAAGAATTCAGAAACTTTCTCATGAGGAAGAAAGGCATCTCTAGAGGGGGAAACTTCAACAAGACAAAGGCTCCTGAAAGGCCAGCTAATGAGGGATGCTACAAGTGTGGAAAATTGATCATCTCATAGAGAACTTCCCCCAGTGGGAAGTATAATGGAGGAAGGAGAGATATGAAAGAAAGAACATGAAGAAGGAACTGGTCCAACCCAAGAAAACTACTACAAAGGCTATGGTTGCTGCTTGGGGGGAAAGTTCATATGAAGAATCAGAAAATGGTGATATAGAAGATCAAGCTCTCATGGCAATTGGAGAATCTAATGAGGAGACTTATGAAGAACCACATGTACAAGTGAAGGGAGGCAGCCAATTTTGGTTTATGGATAGTGGCTGCTCGAAGCATATGACAGGGAACAAGGAACGGTTCCTTTCAGTTGAAAATCTCAAAGGAGGAAATGTCTCCTTTGGAAACGGAAAGAAAGGTGAAATAATATGGGTAGTCAAGGTAGGTAGATGACACACGTTCAATTGAACACGTGTATCTGATAGATGGCTTGAAATATAGCCTTATCAGTGTGTCACAACTGTGTGACAGAGGTAACCTTGTCGCTTTTACTTCCACAAAATGTTTTGTGATAAACCTGCTTACTGACAAGATTGTTTTGCAGGGAAAAAGAATGAACAATATCTATGTCATTGACTTATCCACATTGTCTGACAATGAACTCACTTGCCTTAGTGTGTTGGACAGTGATCCCCTCCTGTGGCACAAAAGACTTGGTCATGCAAGTCTAACTCAACTTAACAAGCTGGTCTCTAAGGACTTAGTGGTAGGGCTTCCTAACATTAAGTTCAAAGAAGACAAGGTTTGTGAGGCATGTGCAAGGGGGAAGCAGGTAAGGTCTTCTTTCAAAAGTAAGAAAATGGTCAGTACCACCAGGTCGTTGGAACTGGTTCATATGGATCTCTGTGGTCCCATGAGAACTCTAAGTAGAGGTGGAAAGAGATATGTTATGGTACTAGTAGATGATTTCTCAAGGTTCACTTGGACCTTGTTCTTGGCATCTAAGGATGAAGCATTTGAAATGTTCACCTCATTTGTCAAGAAGATTCAGAATCAATTAAGACATCAACTAGCATCCATTAGATCTGACCATGGTACTGAGTTTGAGAATGCTAAGTTTACTGAGTTCTGTGATGAACATGGTGTGAATCACAATTTTTCTGCTCCTAGAACCCCACAGCAAAATGGGGTTGTTGAAAGGAAAAACAGAACTCTTGAAGACATGGCAAGAACCATGCTTCTATCAAGCAAACTACCTCACAGCTTCTGGGCAGAAGCAATTAACACTGCATGTTATATTATCAATAGATGCATGACCAGACCTCTGGTAGAGAAAACTCCCTATGAATTACTTAAAGGGAGAAAGCCCAACATATCCCATCTTAGGGCTTTTGGATGCAAGTGTTATGTGCATAATAATGGCAAAGATTCTTTAGGAAAATTTGATCCCAGAAGTGATGAGGGAGTGTTCTTGGGATATTCTACACATAGCAAAGCTTATAAAATATATAATAAAAGAACTATGTATGTAGAAGAAAGTGTACATATTGTCTTTAATGAAACTAACACGTTATCTGAGAGTTAGGAACCAGAAGATGAGGAGCTTGGACTGGTGAGGAGCAATGACGACATTGAAGCACCTATGGGATATGGAACAGGTGATGGACCAGGTCCAACAATCCCACGCAACTCGACAGGGGGAATCTCTCATGCAAACAGTGGTCCTGATCTTGTTCCACTGCAACAAGACAACTTGGAACAATCCAGAAGTGAACAACTGGATCTCAAACAACACATATATCAGAGTTCTCACCCTCTTGAGAACATCATAACAGACCTGAGATCTGGAATCAAAACTAGATCCTCCTTGAAAAATCTGTGTGCGTTTGATGCATTCCTATCCATGATTGAACCAAAGAACATTGCTGAAGCCCTGAAAGATGCTGACTGGGTAACTGCTATGCAAGAGGAGCTGAATCAATTTGAAAGAAGTCAAGTATGGCACTTGGTACCCAGACCACTGGACAGATCAATAATTGGCACCAAGTGGGTCTTCAGGAATAAACTCGATGAGGATGGAACTGTTACTAGAAACAAGGCAAGACTAGTTGTTCAAGGATACAACCAAGAAGAGGGAATTGATTATGATGAGACCTTTGCTCCTATGGCAAGAGTGGAGGAAATCAGACTTCTTATAGCATTTGCTGCACACATGGAATTCACTTTGCATCAGATGGATGTAAAGAGTGCTTTTCTTAATGGCTATTTGAAGGAAGAAGTATTTGTAAGACAGCCTCCTGGTTTTGAAAGCAAAGAATCACCTGATCATGTATATAAACTTGACAAGGCTCTCTATGGACTCAAAGCACCTAGAGCCTGGCACGATATATTGTCAAAATTCCTACTGGAACATGGGTACAAACAAGGCAAAATAGACAGTACTTTGTTCTTAAAGGAAAAGGGAAAAGATCTTCTGATTGTACAAATTTATGTTGATGATATCATATTTGGGGCAACAACTGAGAAGCTCAGCAAGGAATTTGCTACACTAATGGGGAGTGAGTTTGAAATGAGTATGATGGGTGAGCTAACCTTTTTCTTAGGTCTGCAAATCAAACAAACTCTGCATGGAACAATGATTCATCAGCAAAGTATGTGAGAGAACTCCTCAAGAAGTTCAAAATGGAAGATTCAAAGGAGATAGATACCCCAATAACCACAGCTACAAATTTAGAGGTGGATGAACCTGGTTCATCCGTTGATCAATAGAGGGATGATTGGATCTCTACTATATCTTACTGCAAGTAGACTTGATATTGTGTTCAGTGTGGGACTATGTGCTAGGTTTCAGGCCAATCCAAAGGAGTCCCATCTCACTGCAATGAAGAGAATCTTGAGATATTTAAGGGCACTACTGATTTATGCATGTGGTATCCTAAAGGTAGTAATTTTGACCTTGTAGGATATATTAATGCTGATTATGCAGGTTTCCTGGTTGACAGAAAAAGTACTTCAGGTATGGCTCACTTTTTGGGCTCCTGCCTTGTATCTTGGGCTACCAAGAAACAAAATTCAGTAGCCTTGTCTACTGCTGAGGCTGAATATATGGCTGCAGCCTCTTGCTGTGCTCAGTTGCTGTGGATTAAGCAACAACTCTTGGACTTCGATATAGATGTGGGATGCATTCCTATTTACTGTGATAACACTAGTGCAATTAGTATGACTAAGAACCCGATTCATCACAAGAGAACTAAGCACATAGATGTTAGGCATCATTTCCTGAGGGATAATTATTAGAAGGGGATGATCTCAATTGAATTTTGTGCCACTGATCATCAAATTGCTGATATATTTACCAAAGCATTAAGTAGGGAGAATTATGAGAGAAACATGCTTGAATTAGGGATGATTAAGATCACCTATTGAAAAAACAAAAGGGGAAAGTTTTATGGCTAGAAATGTTAATTAGGGTACTCAATCACATTAATCATTGCTCAGCACTATGTCTTTGCTGTCATACACTTCTGCCATATATTAATATGATTCCCTAGTCGCTAATAATGTTTCTCTATTTGTGAATTGAGGCAAAATAAGGTTTTTTTTAGGTGAACCTGGTTCATCCACGCTGGTTTACATGACTGACAAGGTACCTTTTCATCTACATACATGTATTAATTCAAGTACAGTCATACATGAGTAGGACTCTATTCTTTTATGGTGCAGTTCAAACTCTTGTACTTACCCAAAATGAACCAGTTTCAAGAAGTTTCGTCTCATTAAATTAGCCTGGTTTAAAGGGGAAAGAAACGGTCTAATCAATGTCAAATCACGAATAGTCCTTAATCGATTAGTATCCTACTTGTGTTAATACTCGTCAGTTACAATTACCCCAGCCACAAGTTATAAATAAGCCATCATTACCCATAGTGAATAAAGCTTTAGACGAACCCTGTTCAAGTCATTCAACACTCAAATCTTCACTGTCGTTTGCCCTTTCTTCTTTTTCTCTCAAAAATAAAAAATGTCGTCTGCTTCATCTGATTCTCAAAATCGTGACTACGATGAAAGGAGTATATGAGTCTGATTCCCCACCGGTATATAGTTCTGAATCCTATGAGACACTTGAAACCACGGAACACCATGAGGCTCTTAGAACTACACCAAACCCTATTCCAGCCCCAAAACCCCATCGTGTCAAGGTTCTTGCACGAAAATCTGAGGCTTCAGGGTCACGAGCAAAGTTCTTGGAAGATTTGTTACAGGTTGAAGAAGAACCCAAACCTGATTCATCCAGTGAATCATTTAAATCTGCACAAGAGGACGACGCACCTGGTTTGTCAACTGCTGAGAAAGGTTATACTGATGCTACCTCTATGTTAAATTCTGAAGATAGATTTGTGCTGGTTGGGTCTGTGGTGGACGTGGAAGTGCCAAGAAGGCCAAGAAAAACTGGGAAAGTTAGTGTGAATAAGGTAGATGCAGGTGTGAGGGGTTCTGGGAAGGATGGTTCCATACTCAGTATTTGTGGCCCCATTCCTGATAATCTTGAAGATGATCTCGTAGTTTTAGGTGGAACTAATGAAGTGGAGGATGCTGCTGCTGGATTAGAACAACTTATGAAGGAGATAGATGATCGTTTTTCTTCTGGGGAAGAAACCTTGGCTGAGAGACTTAAGAAACTGGGGGACTCAAACAACCTCAAGAAGAGGAGGACTCCTAAGTCCATCAAGTCTAAGGTCTCAAAGAAGAGGAAAACTGATGAGTCTGTTGGTGTACCTATTCCAAGGGTAAGATCTACAAGAAATACTATTCGTGAAGAAGAGGAAAAGATGGAAAAAGCTCTTCAAGAGAGCAAAAGAAAGAGAGTTGAGAAAGGGAAAGCGAAAGTAGGGGAGCCTGTTGAGGCTATTGTTGTTGATGAGATGTTGGACCTGGTCCAACAGAATGAAGAGGTTACTCCAATGGTGGTCAAGAAACACAAAGCAAAATTGACTAAGACTTCCTCAAAGAAGTCAGCACCTATGTCTGCTACCACCGTGGGTACATCTACAAGGACACGGTCCAAGGTAAAGTCCAAGAAGAAAGTTCATATTGTTGAGAAAGATAATGATCATGATTGGAGTGGTGATGATGAGAAGGAGGTTGGAGAAGTGCCGATGGACAGAGTTGCCATGTTTGGCAAGCGATATATTTTGAAGGGAAAATTGCTGAAACACCTGGAGGAGTTGGGCATGAGGTACTTAATGGATTTTCTGGCAGCTCAAGGCTGGAAGGACATGGTCCTTCGCATGGAGGGCATGCTAGTCAAAAATGAAGTAGTTGAATTCATGGGGAATGCAACAGTGATTGGAGGAAGGGTTACATCATTGGTCAGGGGAGTTGAAGTCTCTTTTGACGCACAAGAACTGAGAGTCATTCTAGACATTCCATCTGAGGGATATTATGATTATACAAGGCAGAGATGGCCTTGCTTGGATGGAATGGCCTCACCACTTACAATCACCAGATTCTTTTGTGACAATGAAGAAGAGCCTAAACCCAGGGCATTGTACAAAAGCGAGATGAAGCCTAAACACAAGTTGTTCTTTGAGTTTGTGATTAAATTTTTGCTGCCAAGACAAGAGCGCAGGCACATTTCCAACTATATGGATCTAACATTCATGGAATGCCTATATAGAGGCAAGCAGATCAATTGGCCATCTTTGATCATCCAACTTTTGGACAGGGTGGTAAATGGCACCAAGGCCCATGCGATTCCTTATGGATTTATACTTACTGCAGTTCTGGGTCATTTTGGAGTTCCCACAAAGAAGGCTGAAATGGCTACTACTAAGGATTTCTTTGGGAAGGACACTTTGATGTCTTGTGATTACACTGTCAGTGCCCCGGCAGATGAACCTGGTTCATCTTGGAAGAAACCAGTCAACAACAAGGTCCGTACTCTGGTGCAAGAAAGTGAGCAAAAGGATATGGAGATCCTTCTCTTGAAGACTCGCTTAATTGAGGTAGAAGGTGAGCGTGATGCTCTCAAAGCTGAATTAGCCAAGGAGAAGGTGAAAAATGAGGGTGTCTTACACCAAATGTTGTCTCTTCTCCAAACCAAGAGTCCTGTCTCGTCTGCACCACCCCAAACTTAGGAATTTCCAGAACTACCCCCTCTTATCCTTTCAAGTGCCCAGTTCGGGACTGTGTTTAGTTGTTTGTTTTAGATTTTTTAATTCTGTCGTACTCATGTTTTGATTGTCTTTGTTTTAATCTGTTTTGGTGTTGATCAACCATGTTAAATATATGAAAGCTTGGTGTTTTGTAAATGTCTATATTTATGATTTAGCTTACATATTTGGTTTCTTGTGTTGATTAATCATATATGCACCTCTAGTTGCCTAAATTTGCCATGAGTAAGAATTAATTACGGGTAAGTATCATTTTGCAACTTTTCAATGATGCCAAAAGAGGGAAGATGTGCTCCAGTTATTGTTTCATTTTTTGAAATTGTTTTTGAAGTGATGTTTATAACCTAATGAACCTGGTTCTTGATGATTAATGCTCACAAAACTACAGAGTGTTGGATGTGTATACAGGACAAATGCACAGAGTTTGTCATCATCAAAAAGGGGGAATTTGTTGGCCCATATCACTGAATGGGTTTTGAAGATTGACAACATGTGTCCAGTTGAACCAGGTCCATCATAGCACACACTTCTATATGAAGCAGTTGGATCGCAAATCGTACAAATCTAGGAGATATTAGAGTTTGATAAATATCAAAGAACTAAGAGAATGTCTCCTAATACGAAAAGGTTGCAAATTGATAGAAAAGACAGAAGTTGATTTCAGCTAGGACATGAATAGAGGAAGGAAGTTGAGTTACAATCAAACTTGTCTACCAAGGAAGAGTTGGATCAGAATTGTTTCATGGACTCAACCAACGACCGCTATAAATAATCAAAGTATTACTGCTGAAAGAAGTGACGCACAAGTACAAAAGTGAATCATGTCCTGAAGCAAAAGTCCTAGAGGTTTTGCAAGCAGAATTGTTATGCGATACAAAGGCTACAGTTCAACTAGAAGGAACAATTTCATTGTCTGTATATCGAGTCTAGTTGATTGTAGTAGGAGTTTAAATATTGTATCTTATCAGCTTTATTAGAAGCAAATTGTAATAGGTACAAATTGATCAAGTTAGAGTTAGCTTGAATTCTGTAGAAATTAGCTAGAGGCTAATTGATACAAAGAGGATTAGAGTTAGTCCTAGGATTACAAAAGAGTTTATTTTGTAAGTTCGTTTTGGCTCAGTGTTTAGTGAAGAGTTTGAGCAAATCCTACTGAGGAGTAGGTCGTGATTTTTTCACCTTTTGAGCCAGGTGTTTTCCACGGAAAAATCCATGTGTCTTTACTATTACTGCTTAATTATTCCGCAAACTGTAGTAAGTAGTAGACTAAGAAGAACCAGGTTCTTCTTATTAGACAGCACTCGAAAATTGGGTACTACACAATTAACATATAATATTGTGTAGTATTGAAGTCTAAAACATCACTAGTGCTCTGATACCAACTCGTCACGACCCAAAAACCTAAATCGGCCGTGATGGGGCCTATCATGGAACTAGGCTAGCCAACAATCACACATTTACATTTTCTTTTCAAATTTTCCAATTCAGTTCTAATATTGTCATAAACATATATAAATTTCCAAATTTCTAAACAAACCAAACGAGATAAAATAGGCTAACGACTATCCCCAAGACTTGGAGCCAACATGTCACGAGCATCTAAGCGTAGTACCAAAAACTCTACTATCATAATAAATAATCCCAGAAAACAAAGAACGAAGTAAGAAACAAGAAAGGGAGAATTAGAGATGTTGTGGAAGCTGAACAGATAACTCTATATCCCGACTCCTGCTCCGCACGGAAATAGATGACTAACGCTCAGTACCAGCACCTAAATCTGCACATAGAGGTGCGGGGAGTAATGGTGAGTGCGCCAACTCAGTAGTAATGAAAATAAATCAGGTCTGAATAGTAAGAAGACACGTAAGAGCAAATCATCGAATCACAATGAGTAAAATATTGATTTCCAACAGTGTATACATTTAGTCAATATGCCTTAAAAGTCAGTTTCAGTAAAAATTCCTTGAACATGTATGATTTCCAGTGTATACATTTAGTCAATATGCCTTAAAAGTCAGTTTCAGTAAAAATTCCTTGAACATGTATGATTTCCAGTGTATACATTTAGTCAATTTATCATGTGATTTAAAAGCAGTTACGCAACTCAATAGTTGCCTCGGGAAGGACAAAGTCCAACTCCCAAAATCAGTGCATGCCATACACTCGTCATCGAGTGTGTGCGTCACTCCAAAACAGTGAAAAGATGCTAAGCACGGGGTTTCATACCCTCAGGACAAGAATTATAGTGATTACTTACCTCAAACCAGCCCGAAAAGCTACTCCGCAAAATGTTTTCCCCTCAAATCGGCTCCCAAAAGCTCCGAGTCTACCAAAATCATATTAATAACATCAAGTTATGCTAGGGCGACGAAACCCAATCGAAAACTATTAAAATTAAGCACAAATCCCAAAATTGGCCAAACCCGGACCCCAGGCCCACGTCTCGGAATTCGATAAAATTTACACCACAAGAATTCTCATTCTTTCCCGAGTCTACACAGACCAAGAACACTGAAATCGGAGTCCAAATAACCCTTCAAATTTCCATTTTAAAGTCTCTTAATCAGAAGCCCTAATTACCAATTTTAAGCACTGATTTTCTCCAATTTTCACCCCTAATCAGATCTCTAATTATAATAATTAAGTTTTTAGTACAAAAACCTTACCTCAATGAAATGTCGATTTCCCTCTTCAAGAACCCTTCAAAAGCTTCAAACCCGTAGGAAAATGGTGAAAGAAAGACAAAAATTCGCTAACGACCCTTTTTATATGATCTGCCCAGGGATTTTCGCACGTGCGGCCTGAATCTCGCACCTGCGGACCCGCACCTGCGGTCCCAGGTGTGCACCTGCGAGAATTCACTTAAAGTCCAATTTACGCACATGCGACTCCATTTTCGCACCTGCGACTCCGCAGGTGCGGTCCCACGTCTGCATCTGTGGTCCCTCACTGAGCTGCCCAAAATCCGCATCTGCGGAGTCCTTTCCGCTTCTGCGGGCCTGCACCTGCGGTCCCCTATCCGCAGGTGCGGTCACACCAGCACCAACAACATCAGCTGCTATTTTTCCAATTTGAAATCCTACGATGGCTATCCGAAATAATCCTGAGCCCCTCGGGGCCCCAACCAAAAATACCAACAAGTCATAAATGATCATCCGGCTTTAGTCACATCCTCCGAACACCCAAAATAACATCCAAACACTAAATTCACCTCGAATTCAAGCCTATGAACTTTGAAACTTCTAAATTTCACCAAGAATGCCTAAACTATCCAAAACACATCCAATTGACCTAAACATTTGCACACATATCCAAAATGACATTACGAACCTGCTCCAACTTCCGAAATTCCATTCCGACCCTGATAGCCTATTTTTCACTGCCGACCGAAAATTGCCAAAAACCAACTTTCGCCAATTTAAGCCTAATTCTACACCGGACATCAAAACCTCATTCCGAACACACTCCTAAGTCCCAAATAACTTAACGAAGTTGTTCGTGCCATAAAATTTGCATTCCAAGGTCATTTACCAAGATGTCAACTCCTAGTTTACTTTTCCAACTATAAGGATAATTTAAGAGACTAAGTGTCTCAATTCTCACTACGATCATTCCGAACCCGAACCAACTGACCCCAACACATCATAAACGGTCTAAACAATGCATGACTAGGCAGAAAAAGGAATAACTGTACAAATTCTACGGAATGACCGACCGGGTCGTTACAAGAGTGTGGCCCAAACTGATGCATTTCCTATGGCACCAGCCGTCTCTCAGGCTGGAGGAGGCCTATACTACTGCTACTCACACTACGGAGCATATGGCTCCATAGTTTCAAAATCCAACAACTCATCCAGTCGAAGTAGTTTAGCTGGTTGTTGCAGCACAACCCGATGATGGGTCGCCTAAGTCTTCTGAGGCTTTGTGGAGATTGGATAGGTTTACCAAGCTCTTTCCAGTCCATTTCAGCGGTGCTACTTCAGAGGATCCCCAGAAGTATCTTGATAGTTGTCACGAGGTTCCAATGGGGTCGACTTTGCTGCTTTTTAGATGGGGTTCCGACAAGAAATGGTGGAGGGATTATTTGTTGACCAGACTAGCTGGGTCGCCTACTCTTACTTGGGACCAGTTCACTCATCTCTACTTAGAGAAGATTCTTCCTATCACATTGAGAGAGGAGTGTCACCGTCAGTTCGAGCGTCTCCAACAAAGCAGCATGAATGTTACTTAGTATGACACCCATATTGTGGATTTGGTCAGTCATGCTATTGTTCTGCTTCCAACTGAGAGAGAGAGAGAGGGGGTGAGGAGGTTTATTGAGGGGCTTTCTCAACCTATTAGATTGTAGATGGCTAAGGAGACTGGGAGCGAGATCTTTTTTAGGCGGCTACCAATGTCACCAGGCGAGTCAAGATGGTTCTTGGACAGGGAGGTCTGGGGTCTGACAAGAGAACTATTCAATCCGGTGGATTCAGCGGTGCCTCATCAAGAAGTAGAGGTACTTTTGGTAGAGGCCATCCTCCCAGGCCGTTCCATTCAGTGCTTCAGGAATCCAACAATACTTTAGTGAGTTGTGGTCCTTACGTGCCTCATTCTGGGTAGCCGGCTTATAGTGCACCACCAACTCCTATTAGTGCACCTCATACTCAGAGTTATTACCGTGGTCAGCCAGCCCGTTCGGGCCAGTCTCAGTTTCCACAACCACATAATCAACATGGATGTTATGAGTGTGGTGGTTATTGGCATATCAGGAGGACTTGTCTGAGATTATTGGGTGTTTAGCCACAACATCAGGATTCTCGTGCCATGGTTTCTACACCAGTTGCTGCACCGCCCACTAAGCCAGCCATATGTATGGGTCAGACAGTTAGAGGTATGGGCCAGCCTGCTCGAGGTGGAGGTCAGGCTGTTAGAAGTGGAGGCCCGCCAGCTAGAGGTTGTCCTAGGGATAAAGTTTAGAGTGGTGGGGCCCATCCCCGATGTTATGCTTTTCCTGCCAAGCTTGAGGCTAAGTCATCTGATGATTTTATTACATGTACTGCTTTTAGTTTGCCTTATAGATGCTTCAATTCTATTTGATCTGCGTCTATTTACTCCTCTGTGCCGCGCCCTCTTTTTCCTCACGGAGCCCGGTTTCGAAATTTTTGCGACAACTCATTTCCTTTTGGGATGGGGTGTGGAATTTGAAGGGTCTCCACCTAACGGATTAAGGTGTGTTAGGGCACCTAAATCAAATAACTCATGAACCGGTTTACTTTACCAGAGATTGCGTAAGGGCTCGAAATTACCTTGAGGGGAAGATGTTAGGCACCCCTCGAGGTCCACAACGGCGGGTGTCGTCCCAACTCAATTTAAGAGAATTAGTCTTTCAAGAAAATAAAGCAATTTAAACAAATATTACTTTAAAACGAGAATAAAGGGGGTCATATGTTTATTAGCCTATAGGATCACTTATATGCAATACTCGGTAACCTTCCTCAAATAGAGGTGTTACGTGTAGCATTAGCGCACAGGTCATCATATCCTTTACTACCCAATTACCCTCCCTTTTTCAATTATTATCTAAGCGTTCTAATAGAAATTTGGTACGTATCCTATGCGTGCACTACCCGTCCCTTACTTATGGTCCTGGAGGTGTTTAGGACCTTTATTTAAGGTGGTTCTAGACTCACCTACGTTGCTTAAAAGGAGAAAACTAAGAGACAAACAAAACAAGTAGGACTGTCACATAAAGATCACTTACGGGCTCATGTTTACCTCAACAAATAGACAAACAAATGCACACTTATTCAGACAAGCAGTTTTGAATGATTTAGGTGTCATATAGGCAGGATATCCAAATGAACACAAATAGAATATGCAGCAGTTTTGTTAAGGCGAGGCAGCACATACCTATCAGTTTGCCTACTGATTTTCTATTACTTACTGAATCTGGGCAAGTTTCAAACAGAAAGAAAATCACAATTTAGAACCCAGGATTTTAATTATCCTACAGGCTTGCCTAGGTGATGATCGGCAGTATACTATAGGCATGGTATCTAAACATTAATAATAAACTAGTAATTGATTTCTAACAGGAAGATTGCATCTCTTAGATCTTATAGGCATGATCTATATGCTGAAACTGATTACAAGCATTATGACATAGAAACTGATTTTTTGCCCTTTCCCTATATGCATGATATCTAAGTGTTGAAAATGCTTTTATACTTTTTCTTATAAACATAATATCTAGGTGAGTAAGGCGTTAACCAGTTGCCAAAGCCAATTCAACAAAGGGATTTTCTAGAAGCATGATTTCTAATGAATACATGGAGGTTTTGAGAACATGATTATTAATGCAGAATGGATAAATGACCTAGAAGCAGGATTTCTAAGATTAAAATCCAGCATAATGAGAAAAACCTTATGAACATGGTTTCTAATGCAAATAAATGCCATCACAATAGCCTAAGGGCATGATTTCTACCTGGATATGATAAAAGATATATAAAATCCCTCCCCGGCTCTTACTAATAACCCCATATATGTTTACAAAGATTATTATTACATACCAAAATGAATTACATGATAAAAATCACTATATTATAGGGAGCTTTGACAGACCCAAAAGTAAACCTGGAAGTCAGGCTTTCAATCAAATCTGGAGTACACAGCAGTTCATAATAACACAACTAGGCTTCTGGCGTGTCAAAGTTCCCAAGGGCCTCAAGGACCCCGGGAATTGCTCACACAAAAGAATAGTTTTTGTGAACAAGTTTGGAAAGGCCTGCCCTAGTGTGTCAGAGTTCGGAGGAGTCTCATGGACTCCTAGGCAGTTCTCACACTGGAGGGGCAGGACCCTAGATATCTAAGAGTAGGGATTAAAAATAGTATATAAAAGTAGAAGATAGTTTTAGGAAAACAGCTTGGATTTTAAAAGTGAATAAAGTAGATTACAAGAACAGGGACCACATTTAGCAGATTGAGTTCAAACATAAATCCCAGCAGCTAAACAATCACCAGGAACCCATGAATCATAGGCAGAACAGAGTTACATAAGTCAAACAAGGTTTCACATTACCTGAATTGACTTTATTTATTAACTATTACTAAGTGAGAATACAGACATGTATTAAATAGGGAACAACATGTCGAAGTTAGGTTACTAATCATACAGTCATACAAAAGGGGGTGGGGTAGTAGGGATTTAACATGCTAGTTTCAAGTCATGGGCAAAACAGGGACAAGTTAACAGGAGTTAAGTCTTGCTGGTCCAGAGAGACACAGGGCAAAACAGAAGCATGTTGAAGCACCAACCACACAACCATATGGGACAAAGAGGTAACAAGACTAAAGCATACTGGTTGAAATAAACAAGAAACATATAATGAACATGCACATATTGAGGTTCAGAGTGAACTCATCATGTAAGTCATAGAGAATAGGAACTGGAGAATATTAGTTGAGAAGGATATGGCTAGGAGACCAGTATCAAAATAGAAGTATATTGAAACACATAGTACATAGAAGATATTATGATAACAGAAATAGAGCCTTGGCTTTCAGCCGGCTAGACAGTGTAACAAATAAAAGTAGGAGAGCTACAGTTGAGAGTGCGAGTAAGAATTTATGTGTGTGTAGATGATTCTCTATATGTTCGTGTGTTTGAAAAAAATCAGAATGGAGTTTATATAGCATTCAGTAGAGAAGACAATTAAGGCAAGAAAATTAGAGTTCACAAATAAGGCAAGCAAATAAAATCAGCCGGTTAATTAGGGGCTAAACTTGATCAAATAATTCAACAGAATCAGGAAAACACCCCCTAAATTGGGGAGAATCAATTAACAACATAGTTAGGGATTCAATAAGGTAAGAAATAAGTCATAGGCCTTTTATAAGTCAGTTAGAGTAAGTCAAAACCCAAAAATCAGGTCAATAGCATAATTAAGGAAAGTGGTATCAATTTATAATTCACCAATATGGGTAAAAAAATCATAGAAAGTATTAATCTCGGTAGGAAAATATAATTTGAACCCTAATAAAATTAGTCAATCTATTCTAATTGACAGAGATGAAAATAACGGGCAAATATTGAAATAATCAGTGAAATAAGCAGAAACCCTATAGTTTAGAACATAGGTATGAAACATCAATCAAAACAGTAAAGAGAAAAAGACTTAGAAACTTTAGAACCCTTTTGCAGAGAACTTAAAGATGAAACCCTAGTTTTACAAAAATAAAAATCGATTAATAATAAGAAAAAATATAAGGTTTTCTTAAAGAAATATACCAGGTAAACTTAAAATCATCTCATATCTACAAGGATTTGAACAGACTCACGTAGAAAGAGATTAGGGTTTTGAAGAATGGAACGAGGTGAGTAAAATCCAACTAAGAACCGGAGTTTCAAGCCATAATCATAAAGATAACAATACTCACAAACATAGCGATGAACACAAGCCAGATTCATCGAAGAAACGAAGAGTTTAAGTCGACTCTGAGTTGAGTCTCTTGAATCGAACAACCAGTGAAGGTAAGAGGCCGGCTGGGGCCTGAAATAAAAGGGAAACCCCAAAGAACGAAGAGTTTTTCGGTGGTGGCAGCTAGGGTTAGGGGAGAGTCTGAGAGAGAATAGAGGAGTGAAAGGAAACGGGGGCGGCGAATAAGAAAAATGGGTAAGGTTTAGGGGTGTTAGGGGGTAATTAAAAAAGTAATTGATCCTGGACAATTGATCTTTTGAGATCAACGGCCAGGATTTGATTTGAGGGGGGTTAGGCAGGTTAGGAATTGGGTCAAGGTATTTGGGTTGTAAATTCAATTGGGCTGGGGTAAAATTTTGGCTAGGTACGAAATAGAAACAAAATTAAAAGAGACTATTTGTTAAATACCCAATTATTTGATAAAATAATTTAATAAAATAGCTAATAAATGATAAAAATGCTATAAAAATGATTTAAAGTAATTACTTAATATTATAAAAATATAAAAAGCTATTTTCTGGTAAAATAAAGTAACTATGCATATATAGGCTATTATTGCAAAGTTATTGCAATTATAACCCTAAAAATGTAAATATGGATATTCATGAAATAATTAAAGATTATTATAAAAATAGGTGATAAAATAAAGTAATAAAATTATTATAAAACCATTTTTGATGCAATTAATAATTATTTATATAATAAAAATATTAGGATAAATTAATTAAAAGTCCTTTAAAAATGAAGAAATTATGGGAAAATATTATGGGAAAATATATATATATATATATATATATATATGAATTTTTTAAAATAGTATAGGGAAAAATTGGGTATCAACACTATGTGTCATTCTATTTTTCTTCATATTTGGTTGTGCCTCGTGATTCTTTGAGTGCCCCTGTATATGTGTCCACACATGTGGGGAATGCTATTGTTGTAGATCGTGTATATCATTCGTGTGTGGTAACTATTGGGAGTCTTGAGACCAGTGTAGATCTTCTACTCCTCGATATAGTTGATTTCGATGTTATATTGGGTATGGATTGGTTGTCACCTTATCACGCTATTTTGGACTGTCACGCCAAGATAGGGACCTTAGCCTTGCCGGGGTGCCTCGATTAGAGTGGAAAGGGACTCCTGGCCATTCTACAAGCAGGGTTATCTCTTATATGATGGCTCGGCGTATGGTCGAGAAGGGGTGTTTGGCTTATTTGGCTTATGTTCGTGATTCAAGTGCGGAGGTTCCTTCTATGGATTCTGTGCTTGTTGTTCGTGAGTTTCTAGAGGTATTTCCTGCAGACCTGATGGGGATGCCACCGACAGGGATATTGATTTTTATTTTGATTTGGCTCCGGGCACTCAGCTTATTTCCATTCCACCATACCAGATGGCCCCGCCAGTGTTGAAAGAGTTGAAGGAACAGTTGCAAGATTTGCTCGATAAGGGATTCATTAGACCTAGTGTCTCGCCCTGGGGTGCACCGGAGTTGTTCTTCAAGAAAAAAGATGGGTCTAAGAATGTGTACAGATTATCGGCAGTTAAACAAAGTCACCATCAAGAACAAGTATTCATTGCCGAGGATTGATGATTTGTTTTATCAGCTTTAGGGTGCCAAGGTGGTTTCAAAGGTTGATTTGAGATCTGGCTACCATCAGTTGAGGATTCGGGCATCTGATGTCCCTAAGACAACTTTTCGGACGCAGTATAGGCACTATGTGTTTCTTTTGATGTCCTTTGGTTTGATCAATGCCCCTGCAGCATTTATGGACTTGATGAACTGAGTAGCCTTATTTGGACTCTTTTGTGATTGTGTTTATTGATGACATCTTGATATACTCACCCAGTCTGGAGGAGCATGAGCAGCACCTTAGGATAGTGCTCCAGACTCGTAAGGATAGCCAGTTGTATGTTAAATTTCCGAAGTGCAAGTTTTGGTTGGATTCAGTCACTTTCTTGGTCCATGTTGTATCAGCAGAGGGCATTCAGGTAGATCCTAAGAAGATTGAGGCAGTCCAGAACTGGCCTAGAACCACTTCATCCACGGAGATCAGGAGCTTCTTGGGTTTGGCGGGTTATTACCATCGATTTTTGGAGGGGTTCTCTTCTATAGCATCCCTGTTGACCATGATGACCCAAAAGGGTTCCCTGTTCAGATGGTCAGACGAGTGTGAGACGAGCTTTCAGAAGCTTAACACAACTTTGACTACACCGCCGGTGTTGGTGTTACCATTAGGTTCAGGATCTTACATGGTATATTGTGATTCCTCATGTGTGTGGCTCGGAGCAGTATTGATGCAGGAGGGTAGGGTGAATGCATATGCATCTCGGCGGTTGAAGGTTCATGAGAAGATTTACCCTGTCTATGATTTCGAGTTGGTAGCCATTGTTTATGCACTGAAGATTTGGAGGAACTATCTTTATGGCATGTCGTGTGAGGTTTTCATAGATCATCACAACGTTTAGTATTTGGTCAAGCAAAGGGATATCAATTTGAGGCAGAAGAGGTGGTTAGAGCTATTGAAAGACGATGATATAACCATCGTGTACCATCCCGAGAAGGCCAATGTGGTGGCCGATGCATTGAGTAGGAAGGCAGCGAGTATGGTCATCCTTGCATTCATTCCAGTTGGTGAGAGATCGATAGCATCAGATGTTCAGTCTTTGGCCAATCAGTTGGCGAGGTTGGATATTTTAGAGCCCAATCGTGTTCTAGCTTGCACAGTCGCTCGGTGTTCCTAATTTGAGCGTATCAGAGATCGGTAGTATGATGACCCTCATTTGTTGGTCCTTAGGGACACAGTACGGCACGGTGGTGTCAAGCAGGTTACTATTGGAGATGACGGGGTTTTGAGGATGCAAGTTTGCGTGTGTGTGCCTAATATTGATGGGCTTCGTGAGTTGATTCTTGAGGAGGCTCATAGTTTTCGGTATTCTATTCACCTAGGCGCCGCCAAGATGTACCAGGACTTGCGGCAGCATTATTGGTGGAGGAAGATGAAGAAGGATATAGTTTCTTATGTAGCTTGGTTCCTGAATTGTCAACACGTGAAGTATGATCATTAGAGACCGGGTCGTTTTCTTCAACAGATAGAGATTCCTGAGTGGGATCACATCATTATGGACTTTTTTGTTGGACTCCCACGGACTTAGAGGAAGTTCAATGTCGTTTGGGTCACTATGGATAGGCTGACTAAGTCAGCACACTTCATTCCAGTGGTAGTTACCTATTTTTCGGAGTGGTTGGCAGAGATTTATATACGTGAGATCGTACGTCTACACGGTGTGCCCGGGTCTATCATTTCTGATCGAGGTACGCATTTTACCTTGCACTTTTGGAGGGCAGTACATCGTGAGTTGGGTACGCGGGTTGAGTTAAGCACAACATTACATCCTCAGACGGACGCATAGTCCGAGCGTGCTATTTAGATCTTGGAGGATATGCTCCACGCTTGTGTTATAGACTTCGAAGGATAGTGGGATCATTTATTTCCCCTTGCAGAGTTCGCCTACAACAACAGCTACCAGTCGAGCATTCAGATGGCTCCCTATGAGGCATTATATGGTAGACGGTGTCGGTCGCTAGTTGGGTGGTTCGAGTCGAGGGAGGCTCGGTTGCTGGGTACAGATCTAGTACAGGATGCCTTAGATAAGGTCAAGATTATACAGGATCAACGTCGCACAACTCAGTCCAGGCAAAAGAGTTATGTCAGCCGTAGAGTTCATGATGTGGTATTCATGGTCGGGGAGAGAGTGTTATTGTGCGTGTCACCCATGAAGGGTGTCATGAGGTTTGGAAATAAAATCAAGTTGAGCCCTAGATATATCGGGCCTTTTGAGATACTCGAGAGAGTGGGAGAGGTGGCTTAAAGGCTTGAGTTTCCTTTGAGGTTATCAGCAGTTCATCCAATGTTCCATGTGCCCATGCTTCGAAAGTATCATGGTGACCCGTCCCACGTGTTAGATTTCATCTTTGTCCAGTTTGACAAGGATTTGACATATGAGAAGGAGCCGATGGCTATTCTAGCTCGGCAAGTTAGTCATTTGAGATCAAAGAGTTATCCTTCAGTTCGATTGCACTGGAGAGGTCAGCCCGCTAAGGTAGCTACTGCGTCCGTATTTTTGTTCCGGGTTTGTATTTTGGTTCCGAGTTCGTACTTTGGTTCCGAGTCCGTATTTTGGCTTTGGAGTCCGGTACAGGTACAAAATAATATTTGGTTTTTCTATTATAGAATCAATTTAATTTCCAAGATAATTAAAAGTTGGTTTTTCTATTACAATTACTATTGTGAAATTTAAGCACGTAACCAAGGGAGATATAGACTCCAAGGTTGCTGTAACGACCCGACCGGTCATTTTGAGCTCTAGCGCATCGTTAAACTGTTGGAAGTCATGAACAGCTTCATTTCAGGTATATTGACTTGTGCGTATGGTCGGAGTTGAATTTCGGGAAGTTCGAAGTCAAATTGGAAAGATAATTTTCATTGCGCCAGCCTTAAGTTGAAGAAAATGGCTAAGATTGGAATTTTGAGTAAACGACCTCTGAATCAGGATTCGAAGGTTCCAGCAGGTTCGTATGATGATTACGGACATGGGCGTATGTCCGGATCAGTATTTGGATGACCCGGGAGTGTTTCGGCGTATATTATGGAAGATAGCATTTTGGAAGGATTTCATAAATTTGGGTTGTAAGGCATCTCAGTGTTATAGATGTCCGTTTGGGATTCCGAGTCTGGGAATATCTTCGTATGGTGATTCTGGAGTTTGGAGCGCGATCGGAAGTGAATTCGGATGTCCGTAGGATAGTTTGAAGCTATTTGGCTAAAGATAGAAATTTGAAGGTTTTTGAGAAAATCTGACTGGAAGTGGAAATTTTGATATCGGGGTCGGAACGCGATTCCAAAAGTTGGAGAAGGTCCGTAATGTTGAATCTGACTTGTGTGCAAAATTTGAGGTCGATCGGACATGATTTGATAGGTTTCGCCATCGGATGCGAAAGTTTGAAATTTCAAAGTTCATAAAGTTGAATTTTAGTGCGATTCATGATTTCGATGTTGTTTTATGTGATTTGAGGCCTCGAGCGAGTTCGTATCATGTTTTGGGACATGTTGGTATAATTGGTTAAGGTCTCGAGGGCCTCGGGTGGATTTCGGAAGGTTAACGGAATGAATTCGGACAAAAAAAAAGAAGAAAAAGAATGCTGGTTCTGCAGATTTTGGACAGCAATTAGTGCACGAGGAGCCTACTTTCGAAGCTTATATATCGAAATATATAAGGAATCTGAAAATTTACAAAACATGAAAGTTGTATCCTTTGAAATATAGGTTTTCGAATGTTAAACCATGCATCATTTGGACATTTGTAGTGAAATTTATGATCGGTTGAAGGTGGTTGGGCGAGCAGTTTCGATAGAATTTTCAGATGCACAGGGCCGACTTTAGAAGCTCATATCTCAGAATATATAAAGCGTTACATGGTTTACAACCTATGAAATGAAAGCTCTTTGAGTCTAGTTTCTATATATTCAAACCGTTTGTTATTTGGATATTCCTACAAGAAGTTATGGGTATTTTAACAGAAGGTGTCAACAAGGAAAAATGTTAATAGGATGTACAACCTGTAAAGCACAAGTGCAAGGTACAACTCGATGAAGCAGGGGCAGATTCTTTAAACACTATTTTGGCCCATTTCTTTCATTTGGCTTGGACAATTTTGGAGAGCTCAAGGAGGTATTTTCACCAAGCAACACTAGGTAAGTTATTTCTTCCTATTTTTGAGTTAAATATGTGATCTTACATGGATTTAGACATGAAAAATTTGTATAAATTTGGGATTTTGGAGAAGACCTAGAACTTGGAATTTTGGACTTTTACCATGAATTTGAGCATGAAAATTAGAACAAATTGTATATTTGAGTTAGTAAAGTTATGGATAGAGTTTATCTTCGAGAAATTTTGGAATCCGGGCACGTGGGCCAGAGGGCATTTTGGTCAACTTTTCGAGCGGAGGTGGGAACTTATATAATTTGAATTGTTACAAGTACTAGAGTGAATTTTTATTGGTTTTCTCGTTATTTGAATAGTTTTGGAAGGGCTTGGAAGCCGGTTATAGAACTTCGGAGCGAGGTAAGTCTCCTTTCTAACCTTGTGAGAGGGAATTTTCCCCCTAGGTGAGTCAAATGAATACATGATATTATTTGTGGGGGCTACGTACGTACGAGGTGACGGGAGTCCGTGCGTAGCTATTTTTATGCCATGTCCGGGTAGTCTAGGACCCACTAGCATGCCTTACGTGTTGTTCAGGTGATTCTACCCTAACATTTGACCGATAATGATATTAAATTGGTAACTTATTTCTCTGAAGAGGTTAGAATATACCCTTGTAATTTATTTGGAAAAGAGGATTGAATTCTCCGTGGATTATTGCGATTATGGCAAGGTTATTTCACTGTATATTGTTAAATTTGACAAAAACGAATTTCCAGAAAACATTTTAATTACTTTTCTCATATTTAATTAAGGAGAATTTTATCACTACGCATGAGAGACCGTATTCTCGAATAAAATACGGATCTTTTATGTGAATTTATGTATGTTATGAGCACCCGAGTCACAGGTATGATTCGTGAGCGGGGTAGCCTTATATTATGTCAACCGCGTCACATGATCGATTCGTGAGTGGGGTAATAGATGCATCTATGGTTCGGGCCGTTCGACCCTCGGCAGTGCACAGTTTATTTTTATTGGTCCGCACCGTTCGACCCTCGGCATATTTGTTGCGCATGATACATGCTGCGTATTTCCTGTGATTTTTACATATTTATTGGCCTGAGTATATTTTGAATTTCTAGTTTAAAAGAAGGAGAATTTCTGTGGAAAATGTGGAACCAATTGGTATTTATTGATGTTCCTAATCTCAGATTATTTGGTTAATTGATTCTGATACTCATGTTTAGCTTCTCACTTAGATTATGCTAGACTGACCTATAGCTAGTGTCAAATTCGACCCCTCGTCACTACCTCTCTGAGGTTAGGCGGGATACTTACTGGGTACACGTTGTTTTCGTCTCATACTACACTTCTGTACATTTTTATTGCACAGGTGCCCTATTGGAAATGTGATTGACTTGGAGACTTAGACGAGTTACACTATCCGGAGACGACCCGCAGCTGGCAGAGTCTCCGTCTATGTATTGTATTTTATTTTAAATTTCCTTGTCCAATTTGTATCTCGGACAAGTCTTGTAACATTTGTATAAATTCTTAGAAGTTGCTCATGTACTTGTGTCACCGGGTTCTGGGGACGTGTTGATATTTATGCTATTTAATTTAATTGTTTTCCCGTCGTATTTAATTTCCAAAAATTTTATTTAATTGATTATGAAATGCAATGACTCCGTAAGTGTTAAGAAGGTAAAATATTTCAACTAATTAGAGGTTGGCTTGCCCAACAGTGGTGTCCGGCGCCAACACGACCTATAGATTTTGGGTCGTGACAGTTGCGGTCGGTTTATCAATCCTATTGAGTTCGTAACTACACCTGTTAATCCAAATTATCTATTATTACTAGTTGACCGAATCGTTTATATAAATAGCATGTTCCCACAATACTATTCGTCTATCAATAATAATCAACCATATATTCATATGGTCTTGAATCTATCATGAACGAATATAATACGTTATTCAACTAAGAAAGATTGTTAGGTATATTCCTATCCTAACCGCAAAATCTTTACCCGCGCCACGTGTTCAGAAACAAGATCTCTCCAATTCTACTATAATATAAACACGGTTTTCCCAAGCATAGCATAGATAGTAAATATAACTCAATCGATGGCCAAACAATTAAGTAATTATGCACAAATATAGAGAAACACCCAAAGATGATAACTCAAATTAACGGTGATATATTTAATAAACTCCAATATTCATGACAACCACAACCCCGGAACTCAAATTTTAGCTCCACATAGACATGGCAACAAAACAATAATTCATGCAAAGAAACATAAAAATTACTAAGTTTGATGGAAGAAAGATGGAATCTGATGAATTTCAGCCTCCACGGTGGCTCAGTGCCCTCCTTAGTCCAAAGTATGTCAAAAGTCTTCAAAATAACATTTTTACATGTATTTATACCAAGTAGGGTTGAGCCTAGATGAAATCTCCCTTTCCTAGCCGAAATAGGAAAACTTGCAAACTTATTGCTTTTCATGCGTCGCACTGTGTGTCGCCCCGTGCGTCGCACTAGTGCTTACCTGTCAGACACAAATAAACTTAGTCTCTAAACTTTGGAAATTTCTGACAAAAAATTACACTGTTGCGTCACACAGCGTGTTGCACTAATGCATTTCTTCAACAGTTGCTTTTCCTTAAATTTTGATGTCCAAAATTGATCCTCGACTCTCGAACACGATCCCGGCTAAATCCTTTGGGCTTTTACTCAGACTTCAAAGCTCCAAATAACTCGAGTTAGATCCATAACATCTGAATCACTCGAAATCACTCATATTCTTGTACTGTATAAAATACACATAAACTCTCTAGTTCGCTCAAAATTTCATCTCCAAAGTACATGCACAAATATAAAACTCAATTAAGGACACATATAATACAAATTAGCATTAAAGAACCTAAATGTAATGTAAGTAATGCACTAAAGATATATAATTATAGCCAAACATCAAAAAGGCATAACCTTGTAGCAGCACGTTCCTTAATGAGTTATGAAGGTTGTTTTCTCCTGATCCTCCTCTTCCATGAGGATCTTGTTGTTGCCTGAGTAGGTTGTATACGGTCGAAATTGGAGGAGTCAGATTTCGAGGTATCTGTTGTGCAGAGCCTGAGCTCGGAAGGCTTGAAGCAAGGATCGAGTCCGATCTCAGAATACATACCTCGAGGGAGTACATCAAAGGCCTGACATGGCTTACCTCGAGGCAGTGCAAAATCGATGACAGTCAAGAAAAAGAGAGAAATTCCCAAGAACACGTGGCTAGGACGGATAGGATTTGTAAGAAATAGTACAACTCTGTAATAAGCCGTTATACAGCTACACTAATAGTATTCTTTCTCATAATTATAAATGTACCATATTAGGGTTTTCCCCTTCTATATAAAGGGGACCCCAATCATTTGTAAAGAGAGATCATTCACTGAAATAGAGCATTCTACTATGCTTTTCTCGTTTAACGTGCTCAATTACTCTTCAGCTTTATTGTTCTTCATTTACTATTCATAATTTACTGTTATCGACCGACCTCGAGACCCCCGAGGCTATCGAGCTCGAGGCCCCCAGTCCTTTGGCAACATTTATTTGGCTACTTTTCTTCTCACTTACACTTAATATCCCTTGATTATTCACTAGTATTGAAATAAATCACATATTTTTAGAACCACAAGTCACTTTTAATTGTTAATACCATTTTTTAGGTAAACCGTTTGGCGCCCACCGTGGTGCTAAAGATATTAATGACTATTTTGGTGCTAGTTTTCTGATAACACAAGTTATTCTTCACACTTCTTGCCCTAAGATTTTTTTATTTCAATTCAAAACATGTCTAACTCAGCAAACACGCATGGAAACGACGGTCTCGGAGTCCTTGGAGAAAATAATGCAGCAGCTTCAAGGGTCGGTGTACCACCGCTCAACCCTAGGGTAGAACCAGCTCCTCACCCAGATGACGTTGGTTCTCATATTGTTGTGCACGTCAATTTGGGCACTGATATTGAAGGGAGTGTACGCGAAAGGGACCACCCTGACACACAAAAAACACAGGCTCGAGATGAATTCAGCCTAGAAGTAATCTTTTAAATGTTGCAAGCACAACAAGTTGCTATCTCTCAGCTACAGAGTCAACAAAAGAATCCAAGCACATCGGGACCAGAAACAACTCTTCGAGTTGAGCCAGCGCCAGAAAGATCAAGCAAAAATGGGTCAGGAACAAACCCCATCATCATGAGGATGCTCGAGGAACTCACCAAGAGGGTCGAGTCAGGAGAAAAGAAGATAGAGGACAACGCCAAGAAAGTAGTAACCTACAACTCAAGGGTCGACCATATCCCAGGAGCACCACCGGTCTTGAAAGGACTGGATTCGAAGAAATTTTTACAGAAATAGTTCCCACCGAATGCGGCTCCAAAGACCATTACGAAGAAGTTCTGGATGCCCTACATCCCAAAATACAACAAGTCTATAGACCCTAATGACCACATCACCACATACACTTGTGGTATAAAGGGGAACAACTTGAAAGACAACAAAATCGAGTCTGTTTTATTGAAGAAATTCGGAGAAAAACTATCTAAAGGGGCCATGATATGGTATCATAACCTCCCCCCAAACTCTATTGATTCGTTTTTCGTGTTGGTAGACTCTTTTGTAAAGGCACATGCAGGTGCCATAAAAGTCACTACAAGGAAGTCCGATGTTTTCAAAATCAAACAAAGAGAGAACGAGATGCTAAGGGAGTTTGTATCCCGTTTCCAGATGGAGAGAATGGAATTACCACCAGACTTCGATGACTGGGCAGTCCAAGCCTTCACCCAAGGACTAAATGAACGACGCTCAATAGCTTCGAAGAAGCTGAAGCAAAACTTGATCGAGCATCCCGCCGTAACTTGGGCGGATGTGCATAACAGGTTCCAGTCAAAAATCAGGGTCAAGGACGACCAACTGGGAGCCCCCTCGGGCAAAGTGTATCCAAGCAGGCTACTAGCAAAGGAATCAAGAAACGTAGAAAGAGAGACAAGACCAAATAAGGAAAGGTATCAGCCGTACATTGAATAAAGAAGAAATACTTCGAGGCGTAACATACCTAGAAATGATCGAAGAGCGGATCGAGGCCAAATTTCCCGGGGACTCATGAGAAAAATCGGGTTCGACATGCACTTGGGACCGGTGGAGGCACCCTGATTGTCAGACTACAACTTCAACATCAATGTCTCAGACATCGTATCAGCCATCAGAAATATTAAAGACACTAGGTGGCCCAAGCCCATACAGTCATATCCTTCTCAGAGGAACCCTAACTTAATGTGCAAGTACCATGGTACACATGATCATAGGACCTATGATTGTAGACAGCTTCGAGAGGAGGTTGAGAGTTTCTCAGTGACCGGGCCAAGAATCATTTTCAAGAGAGAGGTGCAAAAAGGAAGAATGAACCAGAGGAGCCCTAGCACGTCATTCACATGATCATCGGAGGAGTTGACGTCCCACGGGGACCCACATTCAAACGGACAAAAGTGTCCATCACTAGGGAGAAGCGAACTCGGGATTACATCCCCGAGAACTCCCTTACATTCAGCGAGGAAGTTACTGAGGCCTTATCTCAGCCTCAACATAATGCACTAGCAATTTCTTTCCTTTTAAATAAAGTTCAAGTTAAACGTGTGCTCGTGGATCCAGGTAGTTCGGCAAATATAATCAGGTCGGGGTTGTAGAGCAGCTCGGGTTGCTCGACCAAATCATACCCGCCTTTCGAGTCCTGAGTGGATTCAACATGGGAAGTGAAACAACAAAGGGAGAAATCATAATCCCTGACAATGTGGTTGGGACCATACAAGACACCAAGTTTTATGTCATCGAAAGTGACATGAGATACGATGCTTTGCTTGGAAGACCATGGATTCATAGCATGAGGGCAGTGCCATCAACTCTTCATCAAATGATGAAATTCCCAACAAAGGATGGCGTGAAAATGGTGTATGGAGAACAGCATGCAGCCAAAGAGATGACCGTGGTACATGACTTGGCACCAGCATCGACTCCATCTACCTCGGAGAGGTCAAAAGACGAATAGGTAGCTAAATAGCAATCACAGCCCATAACCTTGGAGCCCGAGGGAAAGGTTTGCGATGAACAGGTGGTCGAGGACGGAGAAGAAGACTTCCTCACCCCTCGAGCCTCCATTGCCCCCGAGGAATCAGATGCAACGAAGTCCACTGTCGAAGAACTCGAGCAGGCCATATTGATCGAGCATCTTCCAGAACGAAAGGTATACCTAGGGACGGGATTAACCCCCGATCTCAGGAAAAAACTCATTCAATTTCTGTTTGATAACATTGATTGCTTCGCTAGGTCCCATTTTGATATGACATGGATCCCACCGGAGATAACCACCCATCAACTAAGTGTCGGTCCTAGGTTCAAACCGATGAAGCAAAAAAGGAGGCGTCAGTCCGAGGTAAAGCATGCATTCATCAAAGATAAGGTAACCAAACTTCTCAAAATAGGATCCATTAGGGAAGTAAAATACCCCGAATGGCTAGCTAACATAATAGTAGTCCCTAAAAAGGGAAATAAACTTAGAATGTGTGTAGATTACTAACATTTGAATGAAGCATGCCCTAAGGATTCCTTCCCACTACCAAACATCGACCGTCTAATCGATGCTACGGCTGGACACGAGATCCTTACTTTTCTCGATGCCTACTCCGGGTACAATAAAATTCAAATGAACCCAAAGGACCAGGAAAAGACTTCGTTTATCATGAAGTATGGTACATATTGCTATAATGTAATGCCCTTCGGGCTAAAAAATGCAGGAGCTACATATTAACGCCTAGTTAATAGGATGTGCAAACACCAAATGGGCAAGTCTATGGAGGTTTACATTGATGACATGTTTGTTAAGTCCCTTCTCACAGAGGACCATTTGACTCATTTTCAGGCGATGTTCGATATCCTAAGAAGGTACAACATGAAGCTTAACCCCGAGAAATGCGCTTTTGGAGTCGGATCGGGCAAATTTTTGGGCTTCATGGTGTCGAACAGGGGGATCGAGATTAACCCTGATAAAATTAAAGTCATCGAGGAGATCACCATGGTGAACAATGTGAAAGCAGTCCAGCGACTGACCGAGCGGATAGCAGCCTTAGGCTGATTCATCTCGAGGTCATCGGATCGGAGTCATCATTTATTCTCCCTACTCAAGAAGAGGAACAACTTCGAATGTACTCCAAAATGCCAACAAGCCTTGGACGAATTTAAAACGGTATCTCTTGAGCCCACCTTTGCTCCATACCTCAAAAGAGGATGAAACAATATACATATATTTGGTCGTGTCAGAAGTAGCGGTAAGTGGTGTGTTGGTTCGAGAAGAACAAGGTATGCAATTCCCTGTTTGTTACGTAAGTCGGACCCTAGGAGATGCTGAAACCAGGTATCCACACTTGGAAAAATTATCTCTTGCATTAGTAAGTGCATCTAAGAAGTTGAAACCATACTTTCAATGTCATCTTATATGTGTATTAACTACATATCCACTTCGAAACATCTTGCATAAGCCCGAATTATCGGGCCGATTGGCCAAATGGGCCATCATACTTGGAGGGTATGATATCGAATATCAACCTCGAATGGTTATCATGTCTCAAATTTTGGCAGACTTTGTGGCTGATTTTACGCCTGCCCTCGTCCCGAAGTAGAGAAAGAACTCTTGTTAAAAACGGGCACATCATCGGGTGTATGGACCCTCTTCACTGACGGTGCCTCGAATGTGAAAGGGTCCAGGCTCGGTATAGTTCTAAAACCTTCTATGAGCGGCATAATTAGACAATCAATAAAAACTTTGAAATTGACTAACAATGAGGCCGAGTATGAGCCCATGATTGCAGGTCTCGAACTAGCCAAGGGCCTAGGAGCAGAGGTCATCGAGGCAAAATGTGACTCTCTTTCGGTGGTTAACCAAGTAAATGGAAGCTTCGAAGTTCGAGAAGATAAGATGCAAAGATACTTAGACAAGCTTCAAGTGACATGGAATCGATTCAAAGAGTGGACCTTGGTCCACATACCTCGAGAACAGAACAGCGAGGACGATGCACTCGTGAACTTGGGTTCATCTTTTGAGGAAGATGACATAGTTCCGAGGACTGTTGTACAACTATCAAAGTCGGTAATCAAAGAAGGCCATGCAGAAATCAACTGAGCGAGTCTAACACGGGATTGGAGGAACAAGTACATCGACTACTTGAAACATGGGAAGCTCCCCACGAACCCAAAAGAATTGAGGGCCCTTCGAGCCTAAGCAGCCCGATTTTCACTCGATGAGAATGGAAAATTGTATAGCAGGACCTTCAGTGGGCCACTAGAAGTATGCTTGGGACCGAGGGACACTGATTATGTACTACAAGAAATCCACGAAGTCACTTGTGGAAACCACTCCGGTGCCGATTCCTTAGGTCAAAAGGTAACCAGAGCGGGGTATTACTGAGATAGCATGGACAAGGACACCAAGGAGTTCGTTCGAAGATGTGACAAATGCCAAAGATTTACACTGAAGATTCATCAACCCGGTGAACAACTACACTCGGTCCTATCCCCGTGGCCATTCATGAAATAGGGTATGGACATCGTCGTCCCCCTACCAACGGCGCCAGGTAAAGCTAGATTCACCTTATTTATGACTGACTACTTCTCAAAATGGGTAGAAGCGCAGGCCTTCAAGAAGATAAGAGAAAAAGAAGTCATCGACTTCATATGGCACCACATGATATGTCGATTCAGAATTCCCTCTAAGATTACATGCGATAATGGGAAGCAGTTCGTCGGCAACTAGGTGACAGAATTCATTGAGGATCATAAAATCAAAGGATCCCATCAACGCCTTACCACCCAAGTGCGAATGGCCAAGCCGAGTCCACAGACAATACTATCATTCGAAACTTAAATAAGAGGTTAGATAATGTGAAAGGGGAGTGGAGAGAAGTCGAGCACAGGGGAGATCCTATTCTCTTTGGTATATGGGTCTGAGGCATTGATACCAGTCAAGCTCGGGGAACCGAGCGTCATATTTCAGCATGCCATCGAGGACTCAAACCACAAGGCCATGAACCCCTCCCTCGAGCTATTAGATAAAAAGCGTGAGGCCACACTAGTTTGAATTGCCGCTCAAAAACAAAGGATCGAAAGGTACAACAATACAGGAACAAACCTTCGGTACTTTGGAGTCGGGGAGTTGGTTCTAAGGAAAGTCACCCTCAACACTCGAAATCCAAATGAAGGGAAGCTAGGCCCTAGTTGGGAAGAACTGTACCGTGTCGTCGGGGTAGTAGGCAAAGGATACTACAAGATTAGCACTATGGAAGGCGATCAACTACCAAACAATTGGAATATATCACTGCTCAAGCGTTATTATTGCTAAGGTATAATCTTCTCCTTTTTTATTTATATTTCATACTAACATTTTGCAGGTGTTCGATTGGAGGAATCGAATCACCCTTCAGCTCGAAGACCTTGGGTTTTAAAGCATGTGTTGCACTCTTTTCCCCTTAGATCGGGTTTTGTCCCTAATGGGTTTTACCGGCAAGGTTTTTAACGAGGAAACACCTATATGCTACCTAAGAAAACTCAACAAGTATTCAAGGCTTATTTTCTATCAACCTGTAATACTGGGGGGCATCACCCTCGGAGGTTACTTTTTTCGAAAAAAATAAGTTATGTCGAAGAGGGCCTCGATAGGAGAATGTTGTAATGGGCCAAATTGTCAAATAAACTGTGTCCATGAAGAATAGTCGAGCCCCTGATGTCAAAACATGTACGCATGTATCGATCATTTGAAGAATCATTCCTATTATATCAAAACACTTTGTGCCTCAAAGAAGTCCGCTATTTTCATTAAACGGCTCAAGGTCCAAATACACCCGAACACTCGAGAACTGAATTTATAAGACCTCAACGAGCCGAACTCAAATTTATAAGACCTCGATGAGGCATACTCGAACTTATAAGACTTTAAAATAGGCATCCCCTCGATATTAAGTCCAAGGCCATATACTCGAAATTATAAGACCTTTAAATGGGCATACCCTCGATATTAAGGCCAAGGCCATCTCACTCTGGGACTAAAAGTCTACGGCCATATAATAGACTACGGTCATATGAAAAGGCTACGGCCGAAATAATGCGGCTCGGAGACGTCCGACTTCCGCCATAAAATGTAAGGCCTTCAAATACTTTGAGAAACCTGTTAAATCAGGCTACCCTCGGCATAAGCAAAAGGGCTTCGATAAAATTAGCTCCGAACAATATGAAGGCTTCGAAAAAATCAACCTTCGAGAGTACCGAACGAGGTACTCAATTATAGTCACACATCGACTTGCAATTGAGGTTTCAATAAATCGAACTATCAAAAAGTCGGACGAATGTAAAAACATGCTAAGGCATAACAAAAGTTTTATATGTCTTTAGCCAGAAAGGGGGGAAATTGTAACCATTTTAGAGGTCGAAATGACCCAATCTAAAAAGAGCCTAAGGTCCAATTCGTAAAAGCCTAAGGACCGATATGTAAGAGCCTAAGGGCCTACTTAAAAAGAGCCTATAGGCCGATGTTTTAAAGCCTAAGAGCTGGTACTTAAAAGAACTTAAAGGCCAGAGCACACCATGCCCGAGACCTTACCTAGTTCAGACTCGAAAATCCCGAGCTAAAGCTTAGCTGGAAGATCGGACCCTAAGTGGTCACCTATTATCGGTCATCGTTCAAAGCACAAAAATGTAAGGTTTTTATATTGTAAGTACAATACATCAGACTGATCATCGACAACATCAAATCTCAAAAGCAAAGACAAAGGCAAAATAGAAATTAACACAAAGGCGAAACAAAAAATGAAACAAAAGATTTTTTATATTTATGATGAGGATACAAAAATATGTTTACAAAACTCCCACAAAGATCACTTACAAATAAACTAAAGGAGGCCTAATCTTTTGACAGAGTAGCTTGCTCGGAGGCAGCACCCATAGGGACTACTACACCCTCGAAAGCTTAACCTTCGGCAACCTGACCTTCGGGAGCCTTTTCTCCCTCGGGGACTTTGTCTTCATCAACCCCCTCGGGACCAGCCTCTTCCCCCGAAGCCTCCTCGTCAGCCTCATCTTCGTCATCCTCAACATCATCTTCATCATTGGGGGAAAGGACAAACTTGGCATCAGCCTCGTCTGCCTTAGCCTGCTCTATCTCCTCAAAGAGATCGAAGCCCTTAGCATGGATCTCCTCGAGGGTTTCCCTCCGGGATCGGAATCAGACGTAGTCGTTGCTTCTTTTATCCCTGTCAGAGGTCCCCCATAACTCAATCTGAGCATCAATATCATCTTTCAAATAGATGGCTACCGTCTTGTTAGCTGTGGCTTGTATTTCTTTGGCCCCGACCCGGGCTTTCTCGACTTCGGCCTTAGCCTTCTTGAGGCCAACCTCAATCTCGGTTATCCTTCCCGCCTGAACCAAATTGCCCTCTTGAGCGTTCCAGAGTTGAATTTCAACGGCGGATACCTTTGCCATGGCGTCGTTTTTTGCCGCAACAAGGATATCCATATGCGCTTTCCACTCTTTACACTCTGAATTAACCTGGTTGACCTCACCCCAAAGGCGTTCCAGCATCTCGACCTTTCGCTACAACTGAGACATCGAAGTATTAGCCTTCGAAGATGGGAGAGGGAGTCCATATTTTTTCAAAACTAAGGTTACCTACTTCTGTAGCTCGTCCTCGTATTCACGAGATCGGGTGAATTCCGATCTAAGATGTATCAATTCCTTTTCCTTCTTGTCACAAAGAAGCCTGAGGGATTTCTCTTTGTTCAAGGATCTACGCAACTTGGCCTCACAACGACACAACTCAGTCTTGAATTTGTTGAAGCCCCACAGAGAAGAATTCGATTAGACAAAAGAAGAAAAGTATGAAGTTAGAAAAATTACAACGCTATTAAAAACTATTAATTGAGCAAAGACGCCGGGCCTCCTTGAAGGTCGAGATTGAATCTGCTGGTTCGGCCTCATCGACCCCAGTAAAACAACCATGGAAGGGGTTGTTTTCACTCGGGACTCCGCCTAACTCGGGCGTCTTCAGGTTTCGAGCGTTCCTTATGGTATCTTCGGAGAAGTTGGAAAAGACGAGGAGTGACCTGCTGCCACGGCCTTAGGGATATCTCCCAAGGCGCTCTGTTCGGGTAGAGGAGATTCAAAGCTCGCCCTCTCTGTAGTATTTCCCGAAGAGTGGGAAACAATCACTACCTCGGGTGACACGGGACCCCTATCCCCTGTTCCTTGTGAGGGTTATGCTACGAGGCCATGGGTCTCGGTTCCAACAAGTTTAGTAGCCTCAGAAGGCTTTCTGGTTCAATTTATCATCGTCGAACCCTCCACCTCGTCGTCATCGTCGCCCATTGACCGGTAGATGAAGTAAAAATCCTCGACGGCAACGTTCTTCTTGCATCCCCGAGCTGGCTTTGCTTCACTTTGGGTGCCCTCGTTCCTCGAGGACCTTTTTCTCTTGTTATTCTTTTATGGCTCTGAAGCCGAGGATCCCTCTTCCTCCCCAAAAAGGGGCGGCCTTATCTCGTAAAAATCACAAGGTACCTGCGACAGTGGAATTAGGTCACATGAAGAAAGGTATCTTTTAGGGAAAGTAATGTTATAACATTTACCGTGGTGTTTCTCTTCCCACTTTCCCTTCAACAAATCCTTCCACTTGCGTTTGCCGTAAGACGGGGTGGAACCTAGTTTGCGAGCCCAGTCCGCGAGATCGAGGGTCGCATTAGGCATCCACAGAACCGCTGTGGAAGTAAATAAGGAACAATTATGTAAAGTGCAGCGAAAGTTATATAAAAAATAGAGCAAGGTATTTTACTCATATTTGAAGTTCCATTTCCCTGGGAACGACAAGAACTCTTTGAGAATAATATCGATGGTCCTCATTCAAATGAACCGGCTCATCCAACCTCGATCCCTGACTTCATCGTTACTGGCGAAGAAGGACTTTGAGGATCGGCGTTGGATTTTGATTAAACCTCAAAAATGTTGAGGCCGATACAGTCGGATGAAGTGGATGAGGGTGAACTCGATCGCGGCCTTTTCGGCAAAGAACCTCATCATCAATATGATACGCCAGAAGGACGAACGAAGCTGGCACATTGTAACTTAATACTTTCGGCAAAATTTGAGCACGAGTGGGTCGAGGGGACCTAGTGTAAAGGAGTATGTATATACGCTCATGAACTCCTTACATGGGTCGTAATATCCTCTTCTCGGGAAGGTATTTGCATAACGACCTCCTTCCCCTATTTATATTCTCTCCTTACAGCTTCGAGGTGTCCTTCCTCGATGGATCTTATATACCTCAATGCATAATCCCGGCGCTCGGGAACATCCGGAGGATGCTCTATGGTGAAATCTTTCTTCAAAAAAAGTTAATAGGCACGATCTCATTAAGCGGCGACGGTTTACCACCGGCCGGACGGGAAGCAGAAGCGGAGGTTCTTTCTTTTTGAGGAACGGATTAGGATGTTTTAGCCCTAGCTTCTTTAAACAAAGAGAAAGAAATGAATAAGTCGGTGAGGTTCTGAGTTGATACGGCGGAAGGGCTGGTGGAGGAAATGAAGTTTGCAGAAAGAATAGCTGTTACAAGTGGTAAAGTTCCTAATAAGGAACGAAAGTGGGTATATATAGAAGACGAAGGCGACTGTTCATTAATACTTATGGCCGACCAGCTCTGACGTGCACTCAATGGTTTTGGGGAAGAGAACAGGCCTGATGCTTCAGTCATTTCAACGTCTACGTCACAAAAGTGATATCATCGTCTAAGATATTGGGAATCCAAGTTCGTTTCATATCATTTCATTCTAAGAAATGCGGGGACTATCTGTATATGGCCGAAATCGGAGGAGTTTCGAGGTCTCTGTTGTCCCAAGCCCAAGCTCGGAAGGCTTGAAACAAGGATCGAGTCTGATCTCAGAATACATACCTCGAGGAAGCACATCAAAGGCCCGACATGGCTTACCTCAAGGCAGTGCAAAATTGATGACAGTCAATAAAAAAGGGGAAATTCCCAAGGACACGTGGCTAGGACGGATAGGATTTGTAAGAAATAGTACAACTCTGTACTAAGCCGTTACAGTTGTACCAATAGTATTCTTTGTCATAATTAGAAATGTACCATATTAGGGTTTTACCCTCCTATATAAAGGGGACCCCAATCATCTGTAAAGAGAGATCATTCACTGAAATAGAATATGCTACTATACTTTTCTCGTTTAACGTGCTCAACATTACTCTTCAGCTTTATTGTTCTTCATTTACTGTTCATAATTTACTGTTATCGACCGACCTCGAGACCCCCGAGGCTATCGAGCTCGAGGCCCCCAATCCTTTGGCAACATTGGTTTGGCTATCATTTCTTCTCACTTACACTTAATATCCCTTGATTATTCACTAGATTTGGAATAAATCACATATTTTTAGAACCATAAATCACTTTTAATTGTTAATACGATTTTTGAGGTAAACATAGGCGTCTAAGAAGCATAGAAGGTTATGCCCGGTCGTTGCGACAATGAGGTGGTCGATATAAGGTAACAGGAATGAACCTTTGGGGCATGCTTTATTTAAATCTGTAAACTCTACCACATTCGCCACTTCCTATTTATCTTTTTCACCGTGACCAGATTGGCGACCCATTGGGTGTATTTTGACTCCCAGATGGAGAAGGTTTCTAGTAATTATTCGACCTCCTCGCGGACTACATCGTTTATTGAGAAATTGAACTTCCGCCTAACTTGCCTCACCGGGGGGTTGAATGGGTCGACGTTCAACTTGTGTGTGGCCATCTCCTTCGGGATACCTGGCATGTTTGCATGGAAAAAAGCAAATAATTATGCATTAGCAGTTAGAATTGACAGAACTTCTTGAAGCTTGCCGCCGATGTAGGATTTCTTATTGTGGTCGTTATCATTAAGTTGGACAGGGTCGAGGTCTTCTATGGTTTATCTCGTAGCCTCTACTATTTCGGGATCTTTGATGACGCCTTCTCTTTCATCCCAGCTCGACCTCAACCTTGTTAATTGCTATGCCTCTTTTGCCTTGCCCTTCATTTGTTGGGTGGTTGAGATGTGCGTTTCTCGAGATTTGCGTTGTTCTCCTCGTATGCTGAATATTCCCCATGGGGTTGGGAATTTGATTAATTGGCGCAAGCTGGAGGGGATGGCCCTCATGGCGTGTATCCAGGTCAGCCTATTATGGCATTGTACGTTGTGTCAAGGTCCATGATATGGAAGGTGGTTTCTAGAGTGATGTCGCCGGCCATGGGTGCTAGTGTGATTTCCTTTGTGCAAGTACTCGAGGGTGGATAATGCACGTGCCGCTCCAATCGTCCATCATAATGTGTCTCACATTTGTATCTAATATTCTTAAAGTGATAACAAGGGCATCATAGTGAGCGAAAACCAAACTGTGGGTATCTGACTTATCGGATATGATACTTTCTTCGAGTTCATCATACTCTTCGTGAGTAATCGACTGTTTGAGCTTGTGGGTGGTGGTGAACTTTACATTTTTTATCGAAACATATATCGTCACCCCTGATGATCATTTGACTGGTTCGGGTTGGTGAGGGTGGTTTCAGCGGTCCCTGGTGTTGTTCATGTCCTCGGGAAAAGTTGATCCTCCCCCGGTCGCTCAGCAATTCTTTGAGGTGTCCTTGGCAAAGCATGTTTACGACATCCTTCCTTAGGGCGATGCGATCCTCAGTTTGTGACCTCGCTCTAGATGGAATTCGCTGAAGGCGTCTGACTTTCTGGTGCTTGCGTTTGACCTCATCTTTTGTGGCCACTTTACTTTTGGTCTGAGCTTCTCCAATGCGTACACATTTATGAGGGTGACACATAAAAATTGTGAGCGGCTAACAAATGGGGAATACCTTTCTCGTTTCGATGAGTACCTCTCCTTGGCCGAGATGGACCCTCTTCGTGGTGGGAGGGGGCATGATAGCGCTTCTGATATACGGCTGATGTCGTTCTCGATTAGGTCATAGAGCTGCGAGATCCCTCCTGACATCATTTCTTCGATCCTTCCTGGATTTGGCCTGTACCGAGGTCAGCCGATGAGTTGGCCCATTCAAGTCATCCTCGTCTGCATGGAACTCGGCACAGTAGGCATTATGTATTTCATCCAAAGTGGTTGGAGGATATTTCATAAGACAACTTAATAATTTTCTGGTCGCCCTTGAGCCATTCCTGTTCAGACCGTTTTGGAAAGTTAGTGCAGCCATTCCTTCCGATACATGGTAAGGTTATGCTTACTCGGTTTAATCGAGCGAGGAAGTTTCTCAATCCCTCTCCAGACGATTGTTTTGATGGCAAATATATCGTTCACTCTCGCCTCCGGCTCTTTGGCCCCAACATGGACCGTTACGAACTTGTCGGCCATCTCTTCGAATATTTCAATGGAACGCATGGGCGGTTTTGAATACCAAGTTAATGCTCCTCCAGTGAGGGTCTCGCCGAACTTCTTCAACAAGACGGAGGATACTTGTTCTTTGGGGATCATTTCCTTTTACCGCGGTGACATAGTGAGTCACATAATCTCTGGGATCGGTCGTACCAACTTATATTTTCAGATAGGGCAGCATCTTGAAGGTCTTGGGTATAGCATGCGGCGCGGCTTTATCACTGTATGGTTGCTCGACGAACCGACTAGCATCTCTTTTTGGCAAGAGTTTTGAGGCACCTGGTATTTTGGAGACTCTTTCTGGATGCTCTCGCATTTGGTCCCGAAGCACTTTATTCTCATTTTCTATTTCTTCCATCTTTTTCAGAATGGTTGTGAGGGTGCCGTCATCTGCATTATTAACATTGTGAGTGATACCTGTTACTGGAGGGAAAGGGTCGTGCTGCTCGGCCGTTGTTGGTGTATTGCATTCTGGCTATCTCCTGGGCGGGCTTGTCGAGGATACTGATTGGAGTGTTAGTTAGCCAAGCCTCTAAGTAACTTTTTTACCACGTGGTCGTGGCTTGAGGCAAAAAAATTTGACTTTTCTATAACCTACACATAGAGTATTAATAATACGAAATAAAAGCATGTACGGTGCCCCCTTAACGTTTTTGTTCATGTCTACCTTAAAGAATCGTAGGGTTAGATTTACTCTCGGATATCTTGCAAAAGTACATTTGTTGGTGGATAGTTGCAATGCTCAACCAATTAATTCATTATAGTACTGCTCAAAGTAGGTAATTACAACTTCATGTTAATGAGAAAAAAGAAAAAGAAATTAAAAATAAGCTTATATTTACATTTTTTATTTTTATTTTTATTATTTATTATTTATTATTATATAGAAAAGGAAAGATGGTCGACCAAGGGCATATATGTTATTTCAAAAAACCTCCAACATTGTTTGCAATTCTTAAATGCAAATTGTCATTGATACACGTGGGACACACATTCCTAAAATCACAACACTCCTTTAAATGTTGTGTCGTGTTGATTAGACTACTTTTGCACGAAGTACTGGCTGCAAATAATCATTTGGAACGTTTTTTTCTCATTTAGTAATTAAATTATTAATTTTGGTCTTGTCAACTAAAAGTTTGCACAGAGAAAGTAAACTTCATTTTAGATAATGAAGCAACAGAAAGAGATGTTGGTAAATATTTACAAGATTTTCGTATTTATCCATACTGTTTTAAAGCAATTTAAAAGTTAAAATTAAAAGGATCTATCCACACTATTTGAAGGCGATTTCAAACTAGAAAATTTTATATTGAAAAGTAATTTTACAAATTATAGTTTATTAGATCTCAAAAGTTAATTTAAGTGATGAGATTTGTTCATACTGTATTAGAGGTCTATCTCTTATATGCTTAATTGATGTGAAAATTTAATCTACATGGTTTGTACTCATTTTTCCTTTATAAGTTTTCAACTATCAATAAATTATCCTAAACTTTATTATTTATAATTTTTATATTGTTTCATTAAGAAAATTAACATATGATCAACCTATAGAAAAATAAAAATATTTTTCTTTATCTCCTTAATTTTTCTTTTATATAGAAAAGGAAAGATGGACGACCAAGGGCATATATGTCATTTCAAAAAAAACTCCTACATTATTTGCAATTCTTAAATGAAAAACTGCATTTGATACACGTGTGACCCACATTCCCATAACCACAACGCTCCTTTAAATGTTGTGTCATGTTGATTAGACTACTTTTGCACAGAGTACTGCCTCCAAATAATCATTTGGAATATTTCTTTCTCATTTAGTAAAATTATTAATTTTGATTTTGTCAACTAGAAGTTTGCACAGAGAAGTAAAATTCATTTTTAAATAATAAAGCAACAAAAAGAGATGTCGGTAAATATTTACAAAATTTTTGTATTTACCCATACTATTTTAAAGCAGTTTAAAAATTAAAATTAAAAGGATCTATCCACACTATTTGAAGGAGATTTCAAACTAGAACATTTCATATTGAAAAATAATTTTAAAAAGTATAGTTTATTAAATCTCAAAAGTTAATTTAAGTGATGAGATTTGTTCATATTGTATCAGAGGGCTATCTCTTGTATGCTTAATTGATGTGAAAATTTAATCTACATGGTATATACTCATTCTTCCCTCATAAATTTTCAAGTAACAATAAATTATCCTAAGCTTTATTTTTTATAATTTTTATATTGTTTCATTATGATAAATCTATAGAAAAATAAAAATATTTCTCTTATCTCCTTAATTAAGAAAATATTTGAAATCTCTATAATAATTTATATAGACTTCTATCAAATGCTTATTATTTTATCACCAGTTAACATCATTTTAAACGGGTTGCAATAAAATATAATTTAAACTACTATATTGAATCACTACAATTTTGAAGTAGTAAATTGCTTCTTTAGGGATGCAAGGCCCCTTGAAAGTTTTGAATCTCTCCTGATTTTGTTGTATACAAGATATGAAGTAAAATCAATAGTAAGTTTTTTTCTATTTTTTATCGTATTGTAAAAAATGATATTGTTCGTGTTAACTTTCATCAAGTGTCTGATTGTTCCCACTGTTGAAACTCTTGCGAAATTGATTTGGATGTATTCAAGAATAGTTTACAGATAGATTGGTAAGCTTCTTATTCTAGAACATTTGTTAATATAGATGATACTTGTACCTTTAATGTATTCTCTTGTAAAATATTCAAATACATTGGAAAAATAATACCATTGAAATCAAATTTTCAATTTGATGTTTATGTTTGATATGGATGTTAAATATGAGTATTATAGCACGTAGTTTTTTTATGTAAATTGGAGCAATTTGAACAGATTATATTTTAAAGTTTAATTTTAAATAAATTATTTTAAACTAATTATAAATTGTGATCCTCAATATCATTCGCTATCCGTGATTAAATGGTTATAACAAGGATCAATTTATTTATCAAAAAATTAATTAAGCCCCACAAATAATAATTTTAAAACTACAATATTGAGCTCGTATACGGACTTTTTACAAAGACAACAACTATTGATGATCGCGAAGTGGAGCCATGGTGGTATTTCCCTTATTAGAATATCATTTTTCTACAAGATTTAACAACTTATCAATTGTTTTTCCTTTTAAAAGTGTTACATATAAAAAGATTTAAGGGAAAAGTCTGGATTTTCCACTCTATTATAGTATATATGTTATGAAACAATAAAAGAAAAGAACAATGTTGCAGAGAAAGAGAAAGAGGGAATTCTTATTTAATTTTGGGATCAATTGCAATGGAATAGAACCCCTCTATTTATAGGGAAAAGTGATTTAGCCACCAAGTAAAATCCCTAAGATCTCTCTAAAATATAGACATTCACCTTAAATAGAATTCTATTTATAACACTCCCCGATGAATGTCTATTCAATAAATAATGTGCCTCGTTAAAACCTTAACAAAAATAAAACCCACTGGGAAACAAATTCTAGAAAAGGAAAAAGAGTACACATGTTTAGAAATACGCCTTTTGGTTCCCTCGTTAAATGCCTTACAAGGAAACCCTAGTGGGACAAAACTTTGTAAGGGAACAAGAGTGCAACGCGCATTAGTTCCCCTTGACGAGAGCATCAATTCATATCCTTGAACCTTCGCATCCCAATCTTGTGCACTAGCTTCTTGAAGGTTGACACCAGTAGAGATTTGATCAATAAATCATCCATATTAACTCCAATAAATATGTCGCACCTTGAAAATCCTCGCTATTACATTATCATGCTTATAGTTATAGTAAGATACCAATGTGCAAAAATTGCACTTAGGATGTAGTACTTCATGAGCAAGAATTCTATATGCTTTAAGCAATATCCTTCAGGGATTGTCATATAAGTTAAGTCATATACGCCATATAAATAGACATTAGATTTGTATCAAGTTTTCATGTTATGCCAGACATATAAGATACATGAAAGCGATTGCACACCCCATTGACTTTATATTTTCGGGCGTTTGAACCACATGTCCAAAATTACATGTATTTCATATGAAACCAATTCTATTCGAATTGTGTCTCTTCCATTTGGCCAATATTTTTGTAACGACCCGGTCGGTCATTTCATAGAATTTGCATCGTTATTCCTATTTTTTCCTTGTTACGCATTGTTTAGTTGTTTATGATTTATTGGAGTCAGGTGGTTCGGGTTCGGAGTGGTTGTAATAAAAATTAAGACACTTAGTCCCTTTAAGTAGCCTTAAAGTTGAAAAAGTCAACTAAGAGTTGACTTATTGTTAAGCTGTCTCGGAATTCGAATTTTATGACTCGGATAGATTTGTTAGGTGATTTGGGACTTAGGAGTGTGTTCGGAATATAATTTTGAGGTCCGGTGTAGATTTAGGCTTGAAATGACGAAAGTTAGTTTTTGGCAATTTCCGGTCGGCTGTGGAAAATACGCTATCGGGGTCAGAATGGAATTCTGGAAGTTGGAGAAGGCCTGTAATGTCATTTTGGATGTGTGTGAAAATTTTCAGGTCAATCGGAGGTGTTTTGGATGGTTTCGGCATCTTTGGTGAAATTTAGAAATTTCAAAGTTCATAAACTTGAATTCGAGGTGAATTTAGTGTTTTGATGTTATTTTGGGTATTCCGAGGGTGCGACTAAGTTCAGATGATCATTTATGACTTGTTGGAATTTTTGGTTGGGGCCCCGAGGGGCTCGGGATTGATTTCGGATGGTTAATAGGGATTTTGGACTTGGAATTTGCAGCAAAATAGCTGCTGGTGTCTTTTTACTGGTGTGACCGCACCTGCAGATGGGAAACCGCAGGTGCGGGCACGCAGAAGCAGATAGGACTCCGCAGATGCGGATTTTGGGTAACTCAGGGAAATGTCGCAGAAGCGGACGTTGGACCGCACCTGCGAATTCGCAGGTGCGAAAATCGAGTCGCAGGTGTGGGTTTGGCCCGTTTAATGAGAAACCGCAGAAGCGGTCCGCAGGTGCGGAATTTTGGACCGCATGTGCGAGATGCCTTGGCAGAAGGTATATAAGTTGGACTTAGCGAATTTTGGTCTTCTTTTCACCATTCTCATATGGGTTTTAAACTCTTGAAGGGTTTTGAAAGAGGAAAAGCGATGGTTCTTCATTGAGGTAAGGTTATTGGACTCTAAACTCGTTTATATGTGATTAAAGGTGTAATTAGTGGTGAACATTTGGGGAAAATCAGTGCAAAATGAGTAATTAAGGCTTGAGATTAAGAGACCTTAAGATGGGGATTTGAGGGGTCATTTGGACTCCGATTTTAGTGTTCTTGGTATGCATAGACTCGTGGGAGGATGAGGATCATTATGGTATAAATTTTATCGAGTTCCGAGACGTGGGCCTGAGGGTCAAGATTGGCTAATTTCGGGAATTATGCCTAAGTTGATAGTTTTCGATTGGGTGTCGTTTCTCTAGCATATTTTGATGTGATAAATCTGATTTTGATAGATTCGGAGCATTTGTGAGCCGATTCGAGTTGCAAAAGTATTGAGGAGTAACTTTTCGGGCTGGTTTGAGGTAAATAATGACTTTAAATCTTCTCCTGAGGGTATGAAACCCCGGACTTAGCATCTACTCACTGTTTTGGAGTGACGCACACACCGGATGACGAGTGGGTGGCGTGCACTAATTGGGGATTTGGACTTGGTCCTTCTCGTGGAAACTATGAGTTGCGTAATTATTTCTAAATCATATGATAAATTGTGTTTTAAGACTATTACCATATTTTGGGATGTACGTCATGTTAGGGGCCTTGTGCCGACCTGTTTGGACCCTTTGGGGGCTATTTACTACTATTCCTCACTGTGTTGATTCATGATTTACACTCAGACATGTTATGTTTAACTGGTTTCAAAACTCATCCTTATTTACATTATTTTGTGATTTAAAATAATATTTTGAGTCGAGTACCCCGTTTTATTGGTAGCCCGAGCGGCTTTTTAAGAGATTTTGACTGAGTGAGGCCGAGGGCCTATGTTGTGAGGATATTATGGGATCGGGTTGCGCGCCACAGCATATTATACTGTTTATGGTGACTGAGTAAGGCCGAGTGCCTGATTGTGAGGATATGATATTGGATCGGGCTTCACGCCGCAACATGCTATTGATAGGTCGAGTGCTAGAGTGATTGATGCCACGAGATGGCTTGATATTAGCGCTTGGGCTGTAGGAGCCTCTCCGGAGTCTGTACACCCCCAGTGAGCGCAGGTACCTACTGAGTGCGAGTGCCGAGTGCCGAGTGATGAGTGATTGGGAGGCATGAGTGATAGTGAGGTTGCCCGAAGGGCTGATGCTGAGTGATTGTGAGGTATGCTGAGTGACAGATTCTGAGTGGTGATTTGCCCGAGGGGAAGTTTATGATACTTGTCTTACTTGAGTGACTATTTACGAATCATTTCATCTTTAAACTAATACTTCTTGGGTATTTTACTGAAGCCATTGGAAATTTACAATTTTTCAAAAGAGTTTTACTGAAATTGGATTTTAAAGCGTATTGATTTATTGTATACACTGTTGGAAAGAAAGACTGCTTATTATGAATTGATGATTTGATTTTGTGTGTTTCTTACTACTCAAGACCTGATTTATTTTCACTACTACTGAGTTGGTGTACTCATCATTACTGCCTCCACCTCTATGTGCAGATTCAAGTGTTGATACCGGGCGTTAGCCATTTTATTACTCACGGAGTTGGAGTCTGGACATCGAGGTAGCTGTCAGCGTCTGCAGCATCTCTGTCTTCCCCTTTCTTGTTTTGTACTTCGTTCTTCGTTTCGAGATTTATGTATTGTGACAGTAGTATTATTGGTAGTATTCTTAGATTCTCATGACATGTTGGCTCCGGATCTTGGGAATGGTTGTTGATTGTTTAGCTTGTTTGTTTTGCTTAAAAATTTAAAGATTTTATACGTTTTATGAAGTGTTGTTAATGATTTGGGAAATTTTGAAAAAGAAAAAAGTAAATATGTGATTGTTGGGTAGCCTAGTTCCACGAAGGTGCCATCACGGCCGGTTTAGGATTTGGGATCGTGACAAGTTGGTAGCAGAGCACTAGGTTACATTGGACTCAACGGTCATGAGCAGGTTTAGTAGAGTCTTGCGGATCGGTACGGAGATGTTTGTACTTATCGTCGAGAGGCTACAGAACCCTTAGGAAAATCCCACATTCTTGAATTCTTGTCATGCGAATCCATTTATTCAGCCAAAAGCGTAACTCTTTGATTTCCTTTCGTGTATTCGAATGCGCACGTGAGCGCTTGGTATCAGTTATGCATCGACGGTTTGTGACTTCCATGGATGAGATGTGATTTTTTTAGCATGTTGATAATGGGCCAGTCTAGAGGACTTGAGGCCAGATTTTGTCTGTGACTTGAGTGCTGAGATTTCGTTGTGTGAGCACATGTGTTTGGGGGACTTATATGTCTGTTTGTTCCCTTATTGAGGGGACTTTGTGACTATATGACTACATGGTGAGTGTGATCTGATAGTTAGGTGTATTCAGGTTGTTTGATTGTGACAAAATGAATTGGCGGGAGATGTAGCAAGAACCATTGAGCATTTAACTTCTGTCTGGAGCAGGAATATTGCCTCGAGTTGTGATTGTATTGGAGGACCTCTCATGTTGTTTAGATGTGGAGTAAAGCGGAGCCTTATGTTGTGTTATGAGTTCCTGGTGATGTCTTTTGGGCTGACCAATGCCCCAGCAACGTTTATATATTTGATTAACAGTGTATTACAACTGTATTAGCACTCCTTTGGTATTGTATTTATTGATGGCATCCTGGCATACTCACGTAGCCAAGGGTAGCATACTCAGCATTTGATGATGGTATTATAAGGATCCAGGGAGAAAAAGCACTAAGCAAATTTCTCCAAGTGTAAATTTTGGCTCAGTTCAGTAGCATTCTTGGGACACGTCGTGTCCAGTGAAGGTATCCATGTGGTCAGATGAGTGGGGTAGAGCTTCCAGAAGCTCAAGATTTCTTGGACACCAGCTCCAGTGTTAGTATTGTCATCAGCTTCAGGTTCTTATACCGGTTATTGTGATTTCTCGAGGGCAGGCATTAGTTGTGTTCTAATGTAGGAGGGTAAAGCGATTGCATAGTAGCTAGAAGTGTATAGAGAGATATCAGTTTGAGGCTAAGCATGCAGGGGTATCTCCTACGGGTTATCCTAAGGTGTGTGATCCTTATGTTGTTCTGTAGTAAGTTCTCTTCTACAAGTAAATGATGTATGTTATAATATGAGTTTAGGACTCTTGTGGGAGTTGGCATGACCATTACAACGGTGAATGCGAGATTTACATAAGATTTGAGGGCTAGATGGTTTGGGTCATATAAGCTTATGAAGGATTTAGTTGAATCTCGCCACAGTATGGTAGCAGTGATAGAACATGGGCATCGTTAGTTATTGCTTGACTTGATCTTTGGCTTTGAGCCAAGTGGGGGAGTCCGTTAATGATAAGTTGATTGCACGACTGTGTGTTGTATTGATTTCGATTCGAGGTATATTGGTGAATCAGTTATGACATGCAGAGGTGGGGTCTGGAAATTACTCGAGTAATGGAAATTTCTTCGATACAGGTTGTGATGTACTTTACGGGTAAATGGAATTTATTGAATGATTGAGTTGCACTTGAAAGTGTAGTGTGTGCAGTGTATGAGATTGCTTGATGCTTCAGATGTGTGGATTACTTTCCTAGTATGTGGGTTGCAAGCGGGGTCAGGTTGTTCTGTTTACTTGGTTAGTGTAATTGAAATTGCGTAGAGTGAATGATGTTCGAGAATGGTTTTGACAGATTCAAGGTTATATGTAGCGATTAAGGATCTTCAAGGTGTGAATCGGGCTAGAACTGAGATTTACGTAGAGGTGTCAAGGCTTGTGGTGTCTTTACATTATCATGGATTCTATCCATCAGTATCAGGAAAGTGAAGGTAATGACCTTAAATTCGTAGGAAATCTCTTCAGGGTAAGTAATTCTAATATGATGCTCTTGGAGATATGTGAGAGAGTATTCAGCGGCTTACGAGCCTTAGACGGTATTTTTTTTATGCTCGGGTTTCGTGTGGTGAGTCTGGATTGGGAATTGAGGTATTATGGCAAGGAGAAGTACGAATTCAAAGGTAATTCAGAAGGAACTTGGATAAATAGGACAGCTTGGTAGTAGGTCGGATCGGCATGGTAAGGGATATGATTAGTTCTTTGGGTGCTTATGAGGTAATGAGTTTTTACAGGTGTTTCTTGGCAGTGTTCTTGGGTTTTGGGTGACATGCGTAGCTTGGTTGAGTTAGAAAGATTCAGTCCTAACGGTTTGGTGTTGTACAAATGTGATTCGGAGAGTTCTTGATGGTTTCTACCACGGTTAGAGATGTGTATTTTCTACTGGCGTGAGGGCCATGTGATGTATAGTGATTTTGGTTCTAAATGGGATCAAATGTAAAGTTCTTGGCTAGTTGGGTGCGTAGTGTTTGTGGCTCGGAATGGATCATGAATTTCTTATACTTATCATATGATGGCATAGTGTTTTCGGTATGTGGTGTAGAGTGGAGAATTTCATATGTGAGATTCTTAGACAGCATCGACAGTTTCATACGACTAGGTAGATGATATCACTATTGGACGGCTTGATGAGGGTATACATTCTGAAATGGCAATGTGTTTGAGTTAAGGGTACTTCATTGGTATTTCGGTGCTCTTTTGTTGGATCACTACTGATATTCAAGGTTGCTTGGTGTCACAGAAGAATTTTAGGGGTATCTCTCGTGGAATGATTGAGTATCAAGGATGTGTTATATATGTGAGAGGTGGAGTGGAGATCAGATGTGGCAATTCTTGCACCTCATGGACTTCGAGACTGGGAGTTTTCATAAACAAATTGTTTTGTGGTTGTGAACTATGAGGATGCGAGCAAAGCTAGTCAGGTATTAGTATATTCCATGATCAGTCATTATGAACTTTCGGAGAGTTATATACCTGTTGTGGGTGACCAGAGTTGACTTAGAGTTATTGGTAGGCCAGTATGGGTGTGTGTTCTTCACCGAGTCGAAATTGTTGATTCCGAATTTTCTATGGTTGAGGGATGTACCATTTGACTGTCATTGAATTTATTCGTGTTATAGAGTGATCTATGAGTTACTCTTCGATGTTTCCAGAAGCTTTGATTGTTGGTTATATGCACATATGGTGCGGTTCTATCGGGGCTTTATAGTGATATTTGAGTAAGGTAAGTAATTGGGTGTTGCGGGATTGAGACGTATTGGTTATGTTCTTTCGGGTGGTGTGGCATGGTATCGTCCGATTTCCTCGTGGTTATGGAAATGCACTTTGAGTACTCGATGCCGAATTGCGCATGGTTATTGACTTGAACAAGGTGGCTTGAAGTATCTCATGTGAACCAGCGTTAGGATGGGATCACGCATTGTAGCGGTGTTACGTAGAGGTATGCTCCTTGGTGTCAGATTTGTGTGTTCTGATTTAAAGGTGTGTTCCAGGCTTTTAACATGATGATGTGATGGTAATTGTTAATGGTAGGATAGTCCTCTCGTGTGAGTCTTTTTTATTTTATGAATTGAGCTCTTGGGATGTTGTTATTTAGTGCACGAGTTGCACAAGTTATGGCTTTGGATGGTGTTGACGCTGATCGGACGAATAGTTGCTAGTTTCTACGTTTTTCTTCCATCATCGGCAACATATGAGAGTGTTAGCAAGGCTTTGCTTGATAAGAGGTTATTTACCGGTATTGGGTTGTTTGAGCAGTATTATGGTTAAGAGTTATCGCGGTGATTGTTCGAGTCATGTAGTATATTTTGTGATTACATCTTGGGTTACAATTATGGCTTGATACAACGTGTTCAGACTTGTTCAGTTCATAGTCGTGGAATTTTGATCTTGTAAATTGATACAGAAGTGGAAATTTAGTTCTAAGGTTTATGGGTCAGGATTGGATTTCGAAATTTCATCTGCGTGATGCTATCGGACCTATATGGGGTAGGGTGACGTGGGATCACCTCTGAATATATGCATGGTAGGTTACATGGCAATATGTAACGACCCGGTCGGTCGTTCCGTAGAATTTGCACCATTATTCCTATTTATGCCTTGTTACGCATTGTTTAGTTGTTTATGATGTATTGGAGTCGGGTGGTTCAGGTTCGGAGTGGTTGTAATGAAAATTGAGACACTTCCCTTTAAGTATCCTTAAAGTTGGAAAAGTCAACTAAGAGTTCACTTATTGGTAAATGACCTCGGAATACAGATTTTATGGCTCGGATAGCTTCGTTAGGTGATTTGGGACTTAGAAGTGTGTTCGGAATGTAGTTTGGAGGTCCGGTGTAGATTTAGGCTTGAAATGGCGAAAGTTAGTTTTTGGCGATTTCTGGTCGGTTGTGGAAAATAGGCTATCAGGGTCAGAATGGAATTTCGGAAGTTGGAGCAGGCCCGTAATGTCATTTTGGTTGTGTGTGCAAATTTTCAGGTCAATCAGAGGTGTTTTGGATGGTTTCGGCATCTTAGGTGAAATTTAGAAATTTCAAAGTTCGTAGGCTTGAATTCGAGGTGAAGTTAGTGTTTTGATGTTATTTTGGGTGTTCTGAGGGTGCGACAAAGTCCGAATGATCATTTATGACTTGTTGGTATTTTTGGTTGGGGCCCCGAGGGGCTCGAAATTGATTTCAGATGGTTAACGAGGATTTTGGACTTGGAATTTGCAGCAAAATAGCTGCTCGTGTCTTTTTACTAGTGTGACCGCACCTACAGATGGGGAACCGCGGGTGCGGGCACGCAGAAGAGGACAGGACTCTGCAGATGCGGATTTTGGGCAGCTCAGGGAAAAGTCGCAGAAGCAGACGTGGGACCGCACCTGCAAAGTTGCAGGTGCGTAAATAGAGTCGCAGGTGCGTAAATAGAGTCGCAGGTGCGGGTTTGGCCCGTTTAATGAGAAACCGCAGGTGCGGTATATTGACCGCATAAGTGGTCCGCAGGTGCGAGATTTTGGACCGCAGTTGCGAGATGCCTAGGAAGAAAGTATATAAGTTGGACTTAGCGAATTTTGGTCTTCTTTTCACCATTCTCATACGGGTTTAAAGCTTTTGAAGGGTTTTGAAAGAGGGAAAGTGATAGTTCTTCATTGAGGTAAGGTTCTTGGACTCTAAACTCGTTTATATGTGATTAAAGGTCAAATTAGTGGTGAAAATTTGGGGAAAATCAGTGCAAATTGGGAAATTAGGGCTTTAGTGACTATTTACGAATCATTTCATCTTTAAACTAATACTTCTTGGGTATTTTACTGAAGCCATTGGAAATTTACAATTTTTCAAAAGAGTTTTATTGAAATTGGCTTTTAAGACGTACTGATTTATTGTATACAATGTTGGAAAGAAAGACTGCTTATTGTGACTAGATGATTTGATTATGTGTGTTTCTTACTGCTCAAGACCTGATTTATTTTCATTACAAGAGTTGGCGTACTCATCATTACTCCTTGCACCTCTGTGTGCAGATTTATGTGTTGATACTGGGCGTTAGCCATCTTATTTCTCACAGAGCCGGAGTCGGGACATCAAGGTAGCTGTCAGCATCCGCAGCATCTTTGTCTTCCCCTTTCTTGTTTTGTACTTTGTTCTTCCTTCCGAGATTTATGTATTGTGACAGTAGTATTCTTGGTAGTATTCTTAGATGCTCATGACCTGTTGGATCCGGATCTTGGGAATGGTTGTAGACTGTTTAGCTTGTTTGTTTTGCTTAAAAATTTAAAGATTTTATACGTTTTATGAAGTGTTGTTAATTATTTGGGACATTTTGAAAACGAAAAATGTAAATATGTGATTGTTGGCTAGCCTAGTTTCACGATAGGCGCCATTACGACCGGTTTAGGATTTGGGATCGTGACAATTTTTGTATCTGTGTTTGATAGAGTTAAGATCCTCATCTATACTTAGCGCTATGATAAATGTCGTCGACGAACATTTTATATCGGTTCCAATATTTCTTTTTCATATAGACATAACATAGAGATCTATTCATTCATATTTTCAGGTACCCGAACCTTTCCTGAGATTTTATGAAATGTTATGTCATGTGATCTTCTAGATCACTTGCTTCCTTATTATGAGCATTTTGATCATTTGCCCATCTTCTTTATCAAGAAGTTTATTTGAACTGATTTGTCTATACGCTTTAAGTGTACCATAGATTTTGTCCTTCTAGGACTTAATAGGAACATTTGCAATGAGAATATAGTTACTTTCTTTGGGTCAGCAAATGCGTCTGGCATGCTTTGCAATATATTGCAAATGAAATATCTTTTTATGAACTTCAAGTTCATATTATCTTATTAGAGGATTTAGATGTACAAATGATAATTCATTCCACGTAACTTTTTCTCAACTGTTTATTCTTGTCTCCCCCTCATGTTAGAAAAACTAACTTTCTTACTCAATTTTGGGAATCCATCTTTGTGGATTATGGTGTTAATCAAAATATACACCGCACATCAATAATAATAAGATGGAGTTATTTGGTTCCTGACCTGAACCACTTGCGAGAGGAGAATGTAATATACTTTCGTATATAATGTATATCAAAGTGATATAAATAACTTTGTTCTCATAAGAAATAGTTTAGCTATTAAGTGGAGGCACTCAATAAATTATTTTGCTAAACCAGTTGTGATGTAAACCAATTTATATAGATGAACTATCTTGAACAGACAATGTGGAAATTATGCTCTAAATTAAATTATTGAGCAAGTTACCACGCAAACACCAGGTTGCGGGTTAATAATAATTGCACATGTGACCATCTCATAGATGCATCTTATGTGGTATACATGGCAGGTGAATGGGCCCATATTCACCTTTGATATTTCCAGCATTCATGGGATTCAATCCCAATTTTTAGTTGGTCTATAAATTAATGAGAACGAGCAACATAAGAGTATCATAAATAACTTTTTAGTTCTTTAATATTTATCCATGTGAATTCTCTTTTATTTGTGCACATCATACTTAAATGGATATGGCTAAACTGATGATGCCAATTAGATAAATTATCAATATTGATAAAGTTCAGGTTTATACCATGACATGTGCAATTACCAATAAACTCCAAGTTTATTATGATATGGGTTTTTATATCAATAAACATCAACTTTTGTCACGACCCGAATTCCCACCGTCGGGACCGTGATGGCATCTAACGTTAAACCCGCTATACAAGCCAATGTTTCGTTTAAAATACTCATTTTCCTTATTATTATCATTTAAAAGAAAAGCGATAAGCGATCACGAGTCCAACTAATAGTACGGAAGCTATGAAATATAACAACTTAAATATTTGTTATTACAAAATCCTTAGTAACACCCTAGAACTGGTACCACAAATCCACGGACTATCTAAGAATGCTAAAAACAAAGTCTGAATGAACAATACACTGTCTCAAAAATACAAAGAAAAGACAGAAAAGGAGATAAGATAGGAGGAGACGCCAAGGCATGCGGACGCCTGCAAGACTACCTCGGTGTCGCCTGTGGACTGAAGGATACTCCCTCGATCAGTGTCAACCGGGTCCGGTACCGTAATCTTCACAACATAAAGAAGTGCAAGTGTAGCATCAGTACAACCGACCCCATGTACTGAGTAAGTGTCGAGCCTAACCTCGGCGAAGTAGTGACGAGGCTAGGACACGACAAATAACAAATACCTATGCATTTCAATAATATAAAGCAGGAATAATAACAGGAAGTAAACAATTAAGTACCAAACGGGGAAGACATGTTGGGGTAAAAGGGGTAACAACTACAAGACAACAATTGAAATACTTAAATAGCAGCAAGAACTAACAACTCTGAAACAATAAGTAAACAGAAACGGCACGACATGTCCCCTCGTTCTATAATATCACAAAACACGGCACGGAATGTCCCCTCGTGCATAAATAAACAACATCACGGCACAGAATGTCCCCTCGTGCATAAATAATCAACAATACAGTACGGAATGTCCCCTCGTACGTAAATATCGTAAACATGGCACGGAATGTCCCCTCGTGCATAAATAAACAACATCACGGCACAGAATGTCCCCTCGTGCATAAATAATCAAAAACACGGCACAGAGTGTCCCCTCGTGCATAAATAATCAACAATACAGTACGGAATGTCCCCTCGTACGTAAATATCATAATCATGGCACGGAATGTCCTCTCGTGCATAAATAAACAATAACATGGTACGGAATGTCCCCTCGTACGTAAATATCGTAAACATGGCACGGAATGTCCCCTCGTGCATAAATAAACAATAACATGGTACGGAATGTCCCCTCGTACGTAAATATCGTAAACATGGCACGGAATGCCCCCTCGTGCATAAATAAACAATAACATGGCACGTAATGTCCCCTCGTGCATAAATATAGTAAAACAACAATTGACAGGAACATCAGCAATAAGAAACCTTAAATACACAGGACTAATCAACAAAAGTAATACCGTCCCGGCAAGGGACACAGCTATAACCAAACCTATACAGATATATAACTTAACAGCATATCCCTCAACCGAATCATTACTCAACAGTACTCACAACTGAGAATTTCCATCCATTGAATAACTACCAAATGATATCAAATCCATAAACACTAGTAAATTTCAATGAAAATAACACAATTACTCATATTCGACTCACGAGCATGCTTGACCACAACATATAGGTACTCGTCACCTCACCTATACATTGGACATGAAATAGACACGTAGCAAATAGGACTCAACACCTATTCCCTCAAGCTAAGGTTAGGCCAAACACTTACCTCGATGCCGCAAACTCAATTCAAGCATCAACTACCACTTTACCTCTTGATTCCACCACCAACTCGCTCGTATCTAGCCAGAAGTTACTTAATTATATCAATAAATGCTAAATGAATCAATTCTAATGCATGGAAATGTGTTTTGTAAAGTTTTTCCCCAAAGGTCAAAAATTGACCCCGGGCCCGCTCGGTCAAAACTCAAAATTCGGACCAAAACCCGATTACCCATTCACCCCCGAGCCCGGATATATAAATGGTTTTGGAATCCGACCTCAATTTGAGGTCTAACTCCCCAAATTTCAATATTCTTAGGATTTTCTCAAAATTCCCAATTCCACAATGAAAACCCTAGATTCTAGGATGAAATCTTGTAAAACGAAGTTAAGGATTAAAGAAAATAAGTTAGCAATCACTTACTAATGTTTTGGAGAAGAAAGAGTGTTTGGAAAATCGCCTCTTATGTTTTTAGGATTTTGAAAATTGAAAAATAACTGAAAATCCCGTTTAAATACACCCATCCCAGGGCCCACCGAGGACCGCATAAAAGCGACCGCTGTCGCGAAGGCCTCCCCCACTGCGGACCGCACAAAGGCGACCACGGCCGCGAAGACCCCTCCACCGCGGACCGCACAAAGGCGACCACGGCCGCGAAGACCCACTGTGGACCGCACCTAATCGACCGCGGACCGCACTGGCAGGTTCAGAAACCTGTACTCCTCTGAACCTGCAACAACCCTATTCTAAGCCTAAAACATCCCCAGACCTACCCGAAACTCACCCGAGCCCTCGGAACTTCAACCCAAAGGTGCACACAACCTCGAAAACATCCTACGGACTTATTCGTGTAATGAAATCACCAAAATAACATCATAAACGTCGGATTAAACTCCAAAATCAATGAATTTTATCTAAACCTCTTTAAACATCAAATTTTGCATTTTAGATCCGAATCACGTCAAACTAAGCCCGTTTCTTACCAAACTTCACGGACAACACATATAAATCATATCGAACCAAGATACGGGCCCGATACCACATGTTTTACATGAAATTTCATTTTCGAAAACATTTATATTTTTCAGAAGACAATTTTCTTTAAAAAATCATTTCTCGGACTTGGGACCTCGGAATTTGATTCTGGGCACACACCCAAGTCCCATATATTCCTACGGACCCTTCAGGACCATCAAATCACGGGTCCGGGTTCGTTTACCAAAAATGTTGACCAAAGTCAACTTTACTCAAATTTCAATATAAAAATATCATTTTCATTAGTTTTTCTCATGACTGCTCCCCAGCTACACGCCCAGGCTGCGCACGCAAATTGAGGTGAGATAGAAGGAGGTTTCTATGACCTCGGAACACAGATTTAGCTAGAAATACACGGGATGACCTTTTGGGTCATCACAATCTCCACCTCTAAAACAAACGTTCGTCCTCGAACGGACATAGAAAGATACCTGAATCGGGGAAAAGATGGGGATATCGGCTCCGCATATCGGACTCGGACTCCCAACTAGCTGCCTCAACAGGCTGCCCTCTCCACTGAACACGAACCGACGGATAACTCTTCGATCTCAACTGACGAACCTGGCGAGTTAATATGGCTACCGGCTCATCCTCATAAGTCAGATCCTTGTCCAACTGGACACTGCTGAATTCAAGTACATGAGAGGGATCAACAATATACTTCCGAAGCATAGATACACGAAACACCGGATGCACAACTGATAAACTCGGTGGCAAAGCAAGTCTATAGTCCACCTCTCCTACCTTTTCCAGAATCTCAAAGGGACCAATGTACATAGGGCTAAACTTTCCCTTCTTCCCGAACCTCATCACGCCCTTCTTAGGCGACACCCGAAGAAATACCCGGTCTCCTATCATAAATGCCAAATCATGAACTCTGCGGTCCGCATAACTCTTCTGCATGGACTGAGCTGTACGCAGTCTATCCTGAATGATCTTTACCTTGTCCCAGGCATCCTGAACTAACTCTCTGAACCCAACAATCTAGCCTTTCCCGGCTCAAACCACCCAACTGGCGACCGACACCGCCTACCATACAATGCCTCATAAGGAGCCATCTGGATGCTCGACTGATAGTTGTTGTTGTAGGCAAACTTAGCTAAAGGCAAAAATTGGCCCCATGAACCTCCAAAGTCAATGACACATGCTCGCAACATATCCTCCAAGATCTGAATGGTACGCTCGGACTGCCCGTCTGTCTGAGGATGAAACGATGTGCTCAACTCAACCCGCGTACCCAGCTCACGCTACAATACTCTCCAGAAATGGGAGGTAAACTGAGTACCTCGGTCAGAAATAATAGACACGGGCACACCATGCAAGCGAACAATCTCCCTGATGTAGATCTTTTCAAACTTCTCCGAAGAATACAAAAATGATACGGGAATGAAGTGTGCTGACTTGGTCAGCCTATCCACAATGACCCACACCGCATTAAACATCCTCTAAGTCTATGGGAGTCCAACTATGAAATACATGGTAACACGCTCCCACTTCCACTCGGGAAGCTTAATCTGTTGCATCAAACCACCGGGTCTCTGGTGCTCATACTTAACCTGCTGACAGTTCAAGCACCGAGCTACATATGCCACAATGTCTTTATTCATCCTCCGCCACCAATAATGTTGCCGCAAATCCTGGTACATATTTGCGGCGCCCGGATAAATGGAATACTGGGAACTCTAGGCCTCTGTCAATATCAACTCATGAATACCGTCAACATCAGGAACACAAATACGGCCCTGCAACCTCAAGACTCCATCATCGTCCACTGTAACCTGCATGGCACCTCAGTTCCGGACCGTGTCTCTAAGAACACATAAATGACGATCGTCATACTGTCGGTCTCGAATACGATCCAACAATGAAGAACGGGCCACAGTATAAGCCAAGACACTACCAGTCTCAGAAACATCCAATCTCATGAATCGATTGGCCAAGGCCTGAACTTCTAAAGCAAGTGGTCGCTCCATGACCGGTATATAAGCAAGACTACCCATGCTTGCTTATATCCGGCTCAAAGCATCAACCACCACATTGGCCTTTTCCGGAGGATAAAGAATGGTAATGTCATAATTCTTCAACAACTCTAACCATCTTATCTGCCTCATATTCAACTCTTTCTGCTTGAACAAATACTGCAAACTCTTATTGTCCGTGAGCACACGACACACCATACAAATAATGCCTCCAAATCTTCAACGCATGAACAATGGCTGCTAACTCCAAATCGCGAACTGGATAGTTCTTCTCATGAATCTTCAACTGACAAGAAGCATAGGCTATGACCTTTCCATCCTGCATCAACACTACACCAAGCCCCACCCGTGAAGCATCACAATACACGGTATATGGCCCTGAACCTGTGGGCAAGACTAACATCGGTGTCGTGGTCAAGGATGTCTTGAGCTTATGAAAGCTCGCCTCACACACTCGTCTGACCACCTGAACTGGGCACCCTTCTGAGTCAACCTGGTCATCAGGGTTGCAATAGATGAAAATCCCTCCACAAACCGGCGATAATAACCTGCTAAGCCCAAGAAGCTCCAAATCTCTATAGTTGAGGTAGGTCTAGGCCAATCTCTGACTGCTGAAATCTTCTTGGGATCCACCTGAATACCCTCTGTCGACACCACATTACCCAAAAATGCTACCGAACTCAACCAGAACTCACACTTGGAAAATTTGGCATACAACTGACTATCCTTCAGAGTCTCGAGAACGACTCGAAGGTGCTGCTCATGATCCTCTCGGCTGCGAGAGTATACCAATATATCATCAATGAAAACAATAATGAATGAGTCCAAATAGGGCCTGAACACTCGGTTCATCAATTCCATAAAAGCAGCTGGGGCATTTGTCAACCCAAATGACATCACCAAGAACTCATAATGCACGTACCGAGTGCGAAAAGTTGTCTAGGGACATCAGACGCCCTAATCCTCAACTGATGGTAGCCAAATCTCAAGTTAATCTTGGAAAACACTGTGGCACCCTGAAGCTGGTCGAATAAATCATCAATCCTCGGCAAAGGATACTTATTTTTAATAGTAACCTTGTGCAATTGCCGGTAGTCAATACACATTCTCATTGAGCCATCTTTCTTCTTAACAAACAACACTGGGGCACCCCAAGGAGAAACACTAGGCCTAGTGAAGCCTTCATCAAGCAAATCTTGTATCTGATCCTTCGACTCCTTCAGCTCTGGCGGGGCCATACGATAAGGCAGGGTAGAAATGGGTTGAACGCCCGGAGCCAAATCAATACAAAAGTCTATATCCCTGTCGGGTGTCATACCCGGCAGGTCAGCAGGGAATGCCTCTGGAAACTCGCGAACAATGGGCACGGACTCCATAGAAGGAACCTCGGCGCTAGAATCACGAACATAGGCCAAATAGGACAAACAACCCTTCTCGACCATGCGTCGAGCCTTCATATATGAAATAACTCTACCGGAAGAATGACTAGGAGTCCCTCTCCAATCCAATCGAGGTACTCCTGGTAAGGACAAGGTCACATTCTTGGCATGACAGTCCAGAATAGCATGGTAGGGAGATAGCCAATCCATCCCCAAGATGACATTGAAATCAACCATATCAAGAAGCAAGAGATCTACATGAGTCTCCAGACCACCAATAACCACTAAGCATGAATGGTAGACTCGATCTACCACAATAGAATCACCCACCGGTGTAGACACATATATAGGAGTACTCAAGGAATCACGGGGCATAATCAGATAAGGAGCAAAATATGAAGACACATAGGAGAATGTAGCCCCCGAATCAAACAAAATCGTAGCATCTCTACTACAAACTGAAACCTTACCTGTAATAATTGCATCCGAGGCCTCAGCCTCATGCCTGGCAGGAATAACATAGCATCGGGGCGAGCCCCTCCAACCTGAACATCTCTGGGTCAACCTAATACAGGTTGACCTCTAACTCTCATAGCATACGTTCCACCTCTAACTGTCTGGCCTCCACCTCTGGCACCTCAACCTCCACCCCTAGCCGGCTGAGGGGGTGGGGGTGCATCTGGTGCAAGAACCATAGCACGGGAACCCTGATGCTGAGAACTACTAGAAGCTCGGGGGCAAAACCTGCCCCATACCACCGCAAGTGAAACAAGATCTCGGTTGCTGCGACTGCTGGCCCTTAAACTGTCCCTATCGACCAGAATAACCACCCTGGAAGCTCTGAAGCGGCGGTGCACTGATAGGAGCTGGTGGTGCACTGCGGGATACCTGAAGTGCCGACTGGAAGGGTCTAGGAGGATGACCTCTGCCAAAGGAATCTCTACCTCCAGATGAGGCACCACTGAATCGACCGAAATGACAAGGTCTCTTGTCATACCTCTGACCACTGCCCTGTGATAAGACTATCTCAATACGCCCGGCCACATTGGCCGCCTCCTGGAATGAAATATCGGTACTGGTCTCTCTGGCCATCTGGAGTCTAATAGGCTAAGCTAGCCCCTCAATAAACCTCCTTACCCTCTCTCGATCTGTGGGGAGTATCATGATAGCATGTCGGGCCAAAGTGATAAACCGAGTCTCATACTAGGTGATTGACATAGAGCCTTGCTGGAGACGCTTAAACTGCCTCTAAAGATCCTCTCTCTGAGTAACTGGTAGGAACTTCTCCAAAAATAACTCAGAGAACTGAGCCCAAGACAACGACGAATATCCAACTAGCCTGGTCAAGCAAAACCCCTCTACCAAGTCTTGGCGGTACCAGTAAGACAGAATGTAGCAAAATCGACCCCATTGGTCTCTACAATCCCCATGTTCCGAAGAACCTCATAACAACTGTCTAAGAAATCCTGGGGGTCCTCTGACGGTGCACCAGTAAATGTAGTAGCAAATAGCTTGGTGAACCGATCCAATCTCCACAAAGCATCGGCAGAATAGGCTAGCACACAAGTAAAAAGAAGACGAAAAGAAGAAGGAAAGAAAGGGATAATGGGCCGACATGGAGGGGGCAATAAAGAGGAGGGCACTGCAGTCGCCAGGATAAAGGTCACCAGTGGGACAACAGTCACCGGAGTAGACCGCTACTGCTAGGGCTGGGGGTGGAGAGGAGAGGAGAAAGAAGGAAGAAGAAACAAAGAAGGGGGAGAAGGGAGTGGTAAAAGATAGAGGATAGAGAGAGGTGAGGGCTAGTCGAAAATCTTGCCTGGTTGTCGGCGTCTCCGTTGATAGGGTTCCGACAGAAGATGGCCGTTGGGATTACTGTCGCAGAGAGAGGGAGAAAGAGGATGGTTGGGGGGGGGGGGGGGAAAGG